>BJCO01775967.1:0-11676 GCA_018326465.1 Flaveria floridana | reverse complement strand
ATAAAAGTCAGCGTTGCTGAGTGAGTTCTAGTTTTATAAATAAAATACTTTACTTTCGATATAAACTTTCTTTACTTTCATATGCGGTCATGCATCATACTTACAAATAGAGAATATTACTTTTAACTTTCATTATCATTCATTTTCCACCATCATAGTCATAGCATGCTTTCATTTCATGCTTTTCATTAACATTCTCTTGCCTTCGTTTTCATTCTTCCGTAACGTACTTTACAGTATTCATTCACTTTCTTACCTTCTTACTTTCTTACTTTCATTCTTTCTTTCATTGTACGTTACGTCATTCTTTTACTTTCATATGGATCGATGAACAATACCCTGAATATTGTGCATGAAACTGATGCTGGACCTGTGGTAATTAAACCACGAACATTGTGCACGAAGCTGATCCAGTCACCTAGGGCAAGGCATCTCTCCCATTCATTCAACCAATTGGTATACCCTGAACATTATGCACGAAGCTGATGCTGGACCTGTGGTAATTAAACCATGAACATTGTGCACGAAGCTGATCCAGTCACCTAGGGCATACCAAAGGGCCTTGTCAATCTCAATGATTAACCCTCTGCGCATCCTTTAGGGTAGCTAACCTGCATCATAGTTGAGCTAACGACAACATGGTCGTGTACCTCCTTTTATTTGCTTGCAAGCCATTCTTTCGTTCGTTATGTTTTACTTTTCAACTTTGTTATCTTTCATTTTGTTACGTCATTCTTTACATTCTTTCATTCGTTTGTCATACTATGTAAAGTAATAACATAATATATAACGTATTCTATAACATAATGTAAATACGTTTAATCATTATTAAAAGATAACACATTATACATACCGTACATCATTCATACATTCCATAACCCTAAAACATCCCATAATCATGCTTAAAATGGGTAATCATTGCCCATAAGTCAAATTTGGTCAAACCCTAGACTTTCTGCTTTTTCCTGAAATTTAAGAAAATATTCTAAGTCTAGATGCATGGACACTATTTGGGTGCTTCTGCCCTGTTCAGGCATTTTGCTACAATGCAGACATCTTGATTTACACTTAATCATTTTTCACTTAGACGCATGGGCCTATTTAGGCGCATGGGTACTATTCAGGCGTTTGGGCCTAACACTTGGTCACTTTTCACTTAGACGCATGGGCCTATTTAGGCGCATGGGCACTATTCAGGCGTTTGGGCCTAACACTTGGTCACTTTTCACTTAGACGCATAGGCCTATTTAGTTGGTTTGGAACTATTTGGGCGTTTGTGCTTTTCAGTGGTTGGGAACACTTAGAAAATTAAACCGTTGGACGCTTGGGTTATTGTTTAGACGTTTGAGCAACTAACTTCTAATAATCAACTCATTTTCAGTCCCAAATCTAGATCTAACATGTTCTAAGTTTATGCAGGACCGGGTCGAAGGGTTATGCACTTTACAACATAATAACACAAAAAGGAGTGTATGGAACAACACTTAACAATTTAAATGGAGAAATGGTAAACTCAATTTAGAGAACTAAGAAACGCAAGTGTGAATGAGATAGAAACTAGAACAACACTCAAGCAGTTGGTTTTCAAGGTTAATGTATATTGATCTCTAGTTTCTTACAAATGGTTTTCAAAGTTCTTTTTCTAAGTTACAAGGACTAGAAATACTTATACTACAACCTACAGCCGGCCATATTTTGAAGGCTAGCTGGATACATGATCTAGACAACAAAATCCATGTAGAGTCAAAAGGTAGATTGCCTTTTGACTAGTGACTATGACATGCCATAGCTCATATCCTAATATATTACAAAAATGAGAAAGTACATAAAGTGGAAAGTTACAGACTCAAGACCTCAATATACAGTTTACCAAAAGCATGGACCTCTTCACCAACTCATGTAATGTTGGTGACTTATCAGAGTGACAACGGAAAGTTGTTCAGCTTTAGGTAAAAAGTACATCAAATAAAGCATGTAATATAAAAGTCTTTGGAAGAAATCTGTGTTCAATAGTTGGCTTCGGAAGACTTTGTCCTTGAAGCTTCGGAAGATTTTATCTTTTGGCTTCGGAAGATATTGTTCTTGGCTTTGGAAGATTTCACACTTAGAGTAATTTCTAATGTAGTATGAAATCTAATTTCTAAGGTAGTATGAAATCTTCCGAAGCATTCCACTTCAGTACACTTGTTCATGCATGCAGGAAAGACTTTGGGTGTTTGGTTTGCATCAGCCTTACTAATAACCTTATAGCTTAGTTCTTACATTCTAAGCAACAAAACACATTCTTAATCATAACCATAACATCATTTACACCCAAAACATACACCCACCCACATACACATTCGCATACACATACGGGTAGAAACTCATTTTTATAAAAATATACACACATGTATTTCCAGCCCCAAAATTTGTTAAAAACATGTTAAAAGGGGTTCCAGAACTCACCTTAGCTGCTTTCGAGTTTGAACCTTTCCCTTGAACTTCTCAGACATTTTTAACACCTAAAACCCTCTAAAACACACAACCCGAACATACAATAACACATATGAGCATATAATCAAGGCTAAGTCGACCAAAAACAACTTAAAACACAAAATCTTACCTTAAACTTTGAATTCTTCTTCTTCCTCTCTCTAAAACTCGAATTCTCTATTGTCCCTCTCTAAAACCGAAGAGGATGAAGTGTACAGACCAAAATGGGCGGCCATACCACCTTTATTCGCCAACTTTTATTCTTTTTCTCCTTTTGACACTTATAACCCCTCTACTTGGGTTAAATTACATTCCTCCTCTTTATTCGCGTTTATTCTTTCCTTCTTTCTTGTCTATAAAACATCCGGGTGTTACAAGTCCACCCGCTTATATAGGTTTCATCCCTGAAACATGTTATTCCTCAAACAGATGAGGGTAATGCTGCCTCATCTCTCCTTCAGTCTCCCACGTAGACTCAGATCCCTTCCTGTGCTTCCACTGTACACGCACAAGAGGAACCACTTTATTTCTTAACCTTTTCTCTTTACCATCAATGATCGCCACTGGTTGCTCCACATAATTGAGCCGTTCATCCACTTTAATATCTTCCGGTGGTAAAATCATATCCTCGTCTGCTAAACACTTCCGCAGATGAGATACATGGAATGTCAGGTGAATTCCACTTAACTAATCTGGTAGTTCCAACCTATAGGCCACCTCTCCTACTCGAGCAATGATTCGGAAAGGTCCTATATTCCTTGGGCTCAACTTACCCCGCTTTCTAAACTGAATGATACCTTTCCAAGGCGAGGCTTTTAACATAACCCTATCATCCACCTGGAACTCAATTGGTGTACATCGTTTATCGGCATATGACTTTTACCTATCTTTGGCTGCCTTCATAAAGGCTTTGTTCTTTTCTAGCTTTTTCGTCGTAGCCTCAATCACCTCAATACCTCCCAATTCTTTCTGACCAATGTCACCCCAACAAATGTGTGTCCTGCATCTCGTACCATATAGCATCTCATATGGTGGCATGCCAATGCTGGCATGATAACTATTGTTGTACGAGAATTCTGCCAACGGCAGATGGTCATCCTAACTTCCTCCAAAATCAATCACACACGCTCGAAGCATGTCCTTGAGTGTTTGGATCGTCCTCTCCGACTGACCGTCCGTCTGAGGATGATAAGCCGTGCTGATATGTAGCCTCGTCCCCATCGCATCGTGGAATTTATTCCAAAATTTAGATGTAAACTGAGAGTCACGATCAGACACAATAGACACTGGCACACCACGACGAGCTACAATATCTTTGATAAATAGATCCGCGAGTCTCCCAGAAGAATACGTCTCTCGGATCGGTAGGAAGTGTGCACTCTTCGTCAAACGATCAACTATCACCCATATAGCATCATACTGTTTCGGGGTACGTGGTAACTTCGAAATAAAGTCCATGATGATATGCTCCCACTTCTACTTGGGTATATCCAAGGGTTGGATTTTCCTATACGGCTTCTGGTGTTCCGCCTTCACTTGCAAGCAAGTAAGGCATTTACTCACATACTCTGCTACGTCACGTTTCATACCCGGCCACCAGTAATCCTTCTTCATGTCATGGTACATCTTGGTAGCACCGGGATGAATGGAGTATCGAGTCTTATGAGCCTCATCCATGATCCTTCCATGTAGATCCCCATATCGAGGAATTCACATTTGTCCGAATCAGATCCTAACACCGAGAGTATTCTCACCCAACTCTGTGACTAGACCTCTCATTCTTTCAGAGTTAAGATAATCTTCTTTTAACGCCTTATCTTGACACTTCGTGTCATGCGTTATCACATCAGAGGTCAAAATCAATTGATAAGCCTTCACCCGAATCGGCTCGGGTCTCTCCTTTCAGCTAAGGGCATCTCCTACCATGTTGGCCTTGCCCGGATGGTAATGGATCTTGCAATCGTAATCCTTTATGAGCTCCAACCATCGCCTCTGCCTCATATTCAAATTTTTCTGCTCGAAGAGGTACTTCAAGCTTTTGTGGTCAGTGAAGATTGTGCACTTCGTCCCGTATAAGTAGTGCCGCCAAATCTTCAACGCGAAAACCACTGCAGCTAGTTCTAGATCATGCATGGGATAGTTTACTTTATGAGTTTTCAGCTGTCGGGATGCGTAGGCTATCACTCTTCCACGCTGCATCAATACGCATCCTTGCCCGGAATAAGAAGCATCCATATATACCACTAAGTCTTCACTACCGTCAGTAATGTCAAGACAGGAGCTTGTGTTAATCTCACCTTCAACTCCTCGAATGCATCCTCCCGTTCTTGACCCCACACGAACTTCACATCCTTGCGAGTCAACTTTGTCAAAAGTGAGGCTATCTTGGAAAAGTCTTGAATAAATCTCCTGTAGTAGCCCGCCAATCGCAAGAAACTACGAATCTCGGATGGCGTCTTTGGAGACTTCAATTGCATCACGGCCTCAATCTTTGCTGGGTCTCCCATAATCCCCTCAGAATTTACCACATGACCCAGAAATTGCACCTCGCGCAACCAAAAAGCACACTTGGAGAACTTAGCATACAGCTTCTCCTTTCTCAATGTCTCTTACACTTCCCAAATGTGCCTGGCATGCTCTTCTTCGCTCCTTGAATAAATCAGGATATCATCGATAAATACAATCACTTATTTATCTAGCATCAGCCATCACACTCGATTCATCAAGTCCATAAAAGCAGCTGGTACGTTGGTTAAACCAAAGGACATAACGAGAAACTCGTAGTGTCCATAACGCGTGTGAAACGCTGTTTTACGAATATCTTGCTCCTTCACCTTCAGCTGATGGTAACCAGATCGAAGGTCTATTCTCGAGAACCAACTGGTACCTTGGAGCTGATCGAACAAGTCATCAATCCTAGGTAATGGATACTGATACTTCACCGTCAGCTTGTTCAATTCACGGTAGCCAATACACATCCTCATGCTACCGTCCTTCTTTATAAACAAGACCGAAGCACCCCAAGGAGAGATACTTAGTCTAATAAACCCATTATCGATCAACTCCTGCAGTTGCTCCATCAATTCTTTTATCTCTGAAGGAGCCAAATGATACGGTGCCTTAGCGACAGGCTGAGCACCGGGTATCAAGTCGATTGGAAATTCGATTTCACAATCCGGTGGCACACCTGATAAGTCCTCTGGAAACACATCGGGAAAGTCTCGCACCACCAGAACATCAGATAATTGTAGGTGTTAGCGTGTCCTCATCCTTCAGTAGGCCAAATAAGCACTACATCCACGCCTCATGCACTTTCCCGCCACCGCCATCGAAATCACTTTTGGAATCGTCTTCGGTCACCGTATATCGTCACCGAACTCCCGTCAGGCGCTGTCAGTCTAATCACCTTCTTACGACACATGATGTTCGCTTCATAGGTTGCTAACCAATCCATCCCTAGAACTACATCAAATCCACCTAGGGGCATCACATGTAACTTAGCAGCAAACCTATGACCCTTTAATTCTATGGCACAGTCCTCTATTATATCAGTTTCTCTAGTACACTTACCAATAGTAGTTTCTAATCGAAGGGCTCATCAATACGTCTACTACTAACAGACAATTTAGCATAGAAAGCAGTAGAAATAAAACTCCTACTAGCACCAGAATCAAATAACACAGAAGCAAGAGTTTGATTTACTAGAAACGTACCTGACACAACATCAGGGTCCGTCCTAGCCTCCTCTCTGGTCATCATGAATGCTCTGGCGTTCGCCCTTTGCCCCTCAGTCCCGGTCTTCTTCCGCGCTCCAAAACTCTCTGCCCTCGGCTTCTTGCACTCATCACTCATGTGGCCTACTTTACCATAGTTGAAGAACCTCGCTGCTCTGCAATCTCTAGAGATGTGGTCGGGCTTTGCGCATTTGAAACAGACATTAAGCCCCAGCCTGCGCTCACCAGCATGCTCCTTTCCATACTTCCCGTATCTCTTCACTCCCGAGCTTGCGGCAATCACCCGTCGATCGTCCAACCTCGCCTTTTTGTTATTCGGGGTAAGCCACCATGCCCAAACCATTTTGGATTCTGGTCATCACCACCCGTCTTCTTCCCTTCGACCACCATCACCTCCCTCTTATCATACAATCTCCCAGCCAAGTCAACCACTGACCTAAACGTACACGGTCGGAGGCGATCATGTGCCCACGGATATCCGCCGGCAAGCCCTGAATATATCTCTTCATCTTTCATGATAGGCGTGTCACTTGATCCGGCACCAGCCGTTCCATCTCATTGAACTTGGTGGTGTGCTGCTGATGTGTCATGGTTCCCACCTCCAGCTGCCAGAACTCTCTCTTCACCTTTTCCAACTCCCGATGAGGACAGAACTCCTCAATCACCAACTTCTTTAGCTCGCTCCACCTCATTCTACCAATCGCCCTGCTACCCTCGGCTTGGGCAATGTTGTCCCACCAGCATAGAGTTGAGTCCACAAACGAATGGGTGGCAAACATCACCTTCTGGTCCTCCCAGCACTCGTTGATTTCCAGAACAGTCTCCATCCCACTCACCCATCGGTGAGCAGCAACAGCAGTACCATTACTATCAAAGGTAGGGGGCCTTTGGAATACCCCATAGTTACAGCCTCATGATGTCTCTAGCACAGGATCCTCTTCCTCCTCTTCCTCATCAGTAGGGATAACCGTCTTGGTCTCGGGTTGCTCTCCCCCTCCCGAGGACCTGTTCCTATCCCTTCTCTCTCCTTTTCTAATAGCTTTAATCAATTCGATCATGATAGATGGCAGGATCGTCTGCATGACCTGATGGACCACCTCCACCACGACCTCCTTCACCGAGGCTCTCAAATTAGCACTCTCATCACCACCCTCCGGAGGAGGGGTCTTAAGCTCCTCATGGGTCACCTTCTCAACCCTGGGCCTTCCTCTTATGGCTCGCGGTTTAGCACCAAATCCACCACGTATTCCGCCTCGTGAAGCCATAGAAGATCTAACTCCTGCCATCCTCTAACACACTATAAGATTCAAACACTAACACGGTCATTCAAGGTAATAGCTCAGTTTATGTTAAGTAAAGTAAGTCCCTAATTAAAGTGGCCAGTTGTGATTAGCCACTTACTTTACTCTTCATACCCCAAGCATTTTCTATCCTGACTACATCAGTATCTAAATCTACTAAGTGCAAACAGATCAAATAACATGCGCACATAATACCTGTTAACATTAAAGAAAATACCTGATGGCACGTAGCTACTTGGACTGGCATCCTTTCCCTTTTGTCCCATTCTCAGTTTAAGTTTAGGTGTCTTTTGAAAATATTTACCCATTTCACTTAAACTTTGGCTCTGATACCAACTTGTCAGGCCCCGTTCCCGGGCACCTCATAGTTGGTCATTCATCACATATAAAACACAAATTATTTAAAAACTTCACAGAGGAAATTAATTAAGACTATTTCATATATATTAATGACAACTTTTGCAAAGTAATACAATACGGTTAACTGTTACAAAATATTATAATTGCATTACATCACAAAAGCATCATTTTACATAAAATGGATGCCATCCAAAATAATCCAAGTAGCTGCCCCATGCCATCCTCAACAACTCTTACCTGCCAACTGGGAAATATATAAAAGTCAGCGTTGCTGAGTGAGTTCTAGTTTTTTAAATAAAATACTTTACTTTCGATATAAACTTTCTTTACTTTCATACGCGGTCATGCGTCATACATACAGATAAAGAATATTACTTTTAACTTTGATTACCTTCTTACTTTCTTACTTTCATTCTTTCTTTCATTGTACGTTATGTCATTCTTTTACTTTCATATGGATCGATGAACAATACCCCGAACATTGTGCACGAAGCTGATGCTGGACCTGTGGTAAATTAAACCACGAACATTGTGCACGAAGCTGATCTAGTCACCTAGGGCAAGTCATCTCTGCTATTCATTCAACCAATTCGTATGCCCTGGATATTGTGTACGATGCTGATGCTAGACCTGTGGTAATTAAACCACGAACATTGTGCACGAAGCTGATCCAGTCACCTAGGGCATACCAAAGGGCCTTGTCAATCTTAATGATTGACCCTCTGTGCATCCTTTGGGGTAGCTAACCCACATCATAGTTGAGCTAACGACAACATGGTCGTGTACCTCCTTTCATTTGCTTGCAAGCCATTCTTTCGTTCATTATCTTTTACTTTTAATATTTGTTATCTTTCATTTCGTTACGTTGTTCTTTACGTTCTTTCATTCATTTGTCATACTACGTAAAGTAATAACATAATATATGGTTTAATCATTATTAATAGATAACACATTATACATACCGTACATCATTCATACATTCCATAATCCTAAAACATCCCATAATCATGCTTAAAATAGGTAATCATTGCCCATAAGTCAAATTTGATCAAACCCTAGACTTTCTGCTTTTTCCTGAAATTTCAGAAAATATTCTAAGTCCAGACGCATGGGCACTATTTGGGTGCTTCTGCCCTGTTCAGGCGTTTTGCTATTATGCAGACGTCTGGACATACACTTAATAATTTTGCACTTAGACGCATGGGCCTATTTAGGCGCATGGGTACTATTCAGGCGTTTGGGCCTAACCCTTGGTCACTTTTCACTTAGACGCATGGGCCTATTTAGGCGCAAGGGCACTATTCAGGTGTTTGGGCCTAACACTTGGTCACTTTTCACTTAGACGCATGGGCCTATTTAGTTGGTTAGGAACTGTTTAGGCGTTTTGGCTTTCGGCGGTTGGGAACACTTCGAAAATTAAACCGTTGGACGCTTGGGTTACTGTTTAGATGTTTGAGCAACTAACTTTTAATAATCAACTCATTTTCAGTCCCAAATCTAGATCTAACATGTTCTAAGTTTATGCAGGACCGGGTTGAAGGGTTATGCACTTTATAACACAACAACACAAAGAGGAGAGTGTGGAACAACGCTTATACTACAACCTATAGCCGGCTATACTTTGAAGGCCAGCAGGATACATGATCTAGACAACAAAATCCATGTAGAGTTAAAAGGCAGATTGCCTTTTGACTAGTGACTATGACATGCCATAGCTCACATCCTAATATATTACAAAAAGGATAAAGCATATAAAGTGGATAGTTACAGACTCAAGACCTCAATATACAGTTTACCAAAGGCATGGAACTTTTCACCAACTAAGGTAAGTTTGGTGACTTATCAGAGTGGCAGCGGAAAGTGGTTTAGCTTTAGGTAAAAAGTACATCAGATAAAGTATGTAATATAAAAGATTTCGGAAGAAATCTGTCTTTAAAAGTTGGCTTCGAAAGACTTTGTCCTTGAAGCTTCGGAAGACTTCATCTTTTGGCTTCGGAAGATATTGGTCTTGGGTTCGGAAGATTTCACACTTAGAATAATTTCTAAGGCAGTGTGAAATCTTCCGAAGTATTCCACTTCAGTAAACTTGTGCATGCATACAGGAGAGACTTTGGGTGTTTGGGTTGCATAGGCTTACTAATAACCTTACGAACTCCCCTAGGCTGATGCTACCAAAACACTTGAAGACTTCAGATGTTGACAGTCCTCATTATGATGATGACCATCCCTTTCTTCATAAGATTATCGGGATCACTCAGACTCTCATAATATCTTCTCATGTCAAAGAGATCATGCAGAGGTAGATTAAACATATCCTGCCATGTGTAGACATGTTCAACACCTTGATCTCTTATGACATTCCATCTATCTGGATTTATAGTGTATGTCCAAGATAAGATGGGTCTTCCTGATGCCAGAGGAGCTGCTTGAATTGGAGTTATTGGAGCATCGTCTTGTTGCACATCCTCAGGATGTTCTGACTCATCCTTAGGTTTAGAGGTGGATGTTTCCTTATTTTTCTTATTTGACTTTGGTTTGGAAACCATTCTTTTTCTCCTCTTTGAACTTTTTAACTGACAAGACTGGCCTGCAACATCTAATTGATCTTCTTTGTCTTTCTCAGTTGGGTCTTCCTCTCTCACAGGTTCAGATTGAGAGGGGACAGATCCCTGCCATGGATGAGAAGTGGAAGCTTGCTGAGGTTCAGCAGGAGGTTCAGGTTGTGTTGTCTTAGGTGTGTCAACCTTAACCTCCACTTCCTGAGGGACCTGACTTGGTGGGGAGTGTATGTCAACAAGTTCACCTTTTTGGATCTTCTGCTTGATTACCCTCATGTGCTCATCCATGGTGGATAGAGACATGGGACCAAGTCTCTTTCTGGAGAATCCATACAGCTTCAAGAAGCTCATCATCTTCTGCCTATCAGCAGACTTTTTCAAGTTTTCATGGATGATGGCTCTTGATTTTACAGCTTTTTCCCTTAACTTCCTTTTGGTGATGTTTCTTTCTTTGGCTACATCAAGTTCAAGTTGTTTGAGGTACTCAAAGTCAATGTAGTCAAAGGGTAAGGGAAGAAGTGTATCAGCTTGATAGTGTCCTGTGGCACTCTGGTAGTTAATCATATTAATCCTACCCTTTTCTTGTCTACTTGAGGTTCTTGTGGTATCATATCCTCTTATTCATGAGTTTCTTGAACTGGTGAGAGAGTAGGCATATGCTTGTAGAGTCTCTTCTGTCTTCTTTCTTCTTTGATTTTCAGAAGTAGCTCTGCATCCTCTTGTTCTTTTCTCTCCTTTGATAGTTCCATGTCACCCAGTTCATTTAACTCACCTAAGGGAAGAGAAATGATATTATCAATATCATAGTTCCTGGTCTGTAAGTAGTTGATACTGACTGCCCTTAACTCATCATCCTGAGTATTTTTATGGGGGCAGCCCTGATAGTACTTTCCATGAGTCTTGCAGAGTCTCTTCTGTCTTCTTTCTTCTTTGATTTTCAGAAGTAGCTCTTCATCATCTTGTTCTTTTCTTCCCTTAGCTTCCTTTTACTCTCTCTCTCCTCCTTATCAATCTCCTCAGAAGTGAATTTTCTTTTCCTTTGTCACTCACAGACCTTTGTGACTCAAGGTGGAGAGAGCTTTGACCTTCATTGCTTGGTGTAGCTTCCAAGCTCTAGCCATAGAGAGGTTGAGATGCACCTTCACCAGCAGGTGTCTCATCAAGGGTTTGAACCTCTACAGTAGTTGGTGGTGAGACAGGGCTCTCAGGTTCTACCACTAGGCCTTCAGTCAAGGTTTTCCCTTTGAA
>BJCO01775958.1:0-23025 GCA_018326465.1 Flaveria floridana | reverse complement strand
AACCCCTTAGAAAATCCTAAGTCCAAAACGAGGCACATGGAACATTTCAAGCGCATGAGCATAAAATTTTCTAAGTAAAAAAGTCTAGGCACATTAGCACTATGCAGGCGCATGATCCCTGCTTTGGCACATTTCCACTATGCAGGCGCATGATCCCTTCTTTGGAACATTTCCACTATGCAGGCGCATGAGCCCTGCTTAGGCACGTCAACACTTAGGCCATCACAACTTCGGGCGCATGGGCATTATTTGGGAGTATGTCCTACATTTACGCGTCTAGGCAGAAATTTTGCGCACATGAGGTACTGTTTAAGCGCATGAGTTGGTACTTAGTATATTTTGGCAAATATTCTAGGCCCATGGATACTATTTGGGCGCATGAGATGCACTTAAGTTTTGTAAGTCAAATGTTAGGCGCATGGACCCTGTTTAGGCGCATGGCCAACCTTTTAACATGTTTCTACACTATGATCAGTCCCAATCTACTTTCAATCATACTTACATCATAAATATAGCATTGTAAACATCAATAACAACTTTACAACCCTAAATCAAAAGCATTAATACACACATATATGCGGTTAACATACATAATGGTTGTAAAACACTTTTACATGCATTTTCAGCCCTAAAAACTATTAAAACATAAAACCGGGGTCTAGAACTCATCTAAAAGTAGTTTTCAAGTAAAACACCACCAAACTTGAAGGTACCAAGAGTTCAAACACCTAAAACACACCAAATAAACAACCAAGCACATAGAACACATAAAAATCAGCTTCTGGATCAAACATCTGACAAATCCGAGCCAATTATACAAACGAGTGCTTAACAAGAGTAGAAACGGCTTCTTTTCGCTTGAACATCTGAGAGAACAAGCTTCTTCTTCTTCTTTCTTCTTTTCAGTCGAAAAGCAGATTATCGAAATGGTTATGGGCGGCCATACTCTTTTATATATATTAATATATAAGAGTTTTGTACCTTTTACGTATAGCCCCCTCCACTTTTGCTCATTTTTATTCTCTTCAATATACTTTTCTTTTCCTTTCTTATTACTTTTCTTTTCTTTTATTTGACAATGATATTAGGTGTTACAAGTCTACCCCCCTTAAAGTGGTTTTGTCCCCGAAACCAGTCACTCTTCGATCAATTGTGGATAATGTTGTCTTATTTCTTCCTCAGTCTCCCAGGTAGACTCAGAGCCCTTCTAGTGTTTCCACTGCACACGCACAAGTGAAACCACTTTATTTCTCAATCTCATCTCCTTCCGGTCGATGATTGCCACTGGTTGTTCCACATACTTGAGCCGTTCATCCACCTTGATATCCTCCAGTGGTACAATCATGTCTTCATTAGCTAAACACTTTCTTAGTTGAGATACATGGAATGCCGGATGAATTTCATTTAACTCATTTGGAAGTTTGAATCGATAGGCCACCTCTCCTACTCGTGCGATGATTTGGAAAGTTCCTATGTATCTAGGTCTCAGCTTGCACCTTTTCCTGAACCGGATGATCCCTTTCCAAGGTGAGACCTTCAACATAACTCTATCACCCACGCTGCACTCAATCGGTCTTCGCCTTTCGTCAGCATACGACTTCTATCTATTCTCGGCCGCCTTCATAATGGCTTTGATCTTTTCTAACTTTTCAGTCGTAGTCTCAATCACCTCCACGCTTACCAACTCTTTTTTTCCAATGTCACACCAACGTATGGGCGTTCTACACTACCTACCGTATAGCATCTCATATGGTGGCATACCAATGTTGGTATGGTAACTGTTGTTGTATGAGAATTCCACCAAAGGTAAGTGATCATCCCAACTTCCTCCAAAGTCGATCATGCATGCTCGGAGCATATCCTCGAGTGTTTGAATCGTCCTCTCGGACTGACCATCTGTCTGACGATGGTAAGCCGTGCTAATGTGTAGCCTTGTCCTCATCGCATCATGAAATCTTTTCCAAAACTTTGATGTGAACCGGGTGTCACGGTCCGACACCATAGACACCGGCACAACATGACAAGCTACTATCTCCTTGATGAACAGATCTGCTAGCCTCTCCGATGAGTATGTCTCGCGGATCGGTAGGAAGTGAGCACTCTTTGGCGGATGATCAACAATCACCCAAATAGTATCATACCCCCTCACCGTACGAGGTAGCTTCGTTATAAAGTCCATGGTGATGTGCTCCCACTTCCACTCGGTTATATCCAATGGTTGGATCTTTCTATATGGCTTCTGATGCTCTGCCTTCACTCGTAATCAAGTAAGGCACTTACTAACATACTCCACTATGTCACGCTCCATTCCTGGCCACCAGTAATCTTTCTTCATGTCTTGATACATCTTAGTAGCACCCGGATGAAATGAGTATCGAGTGTTATGAGCTTCATCCATGATTCGCACTCGTAGGTCTGCATAACGAGGGACCTACATCCGTCCATTTCGGGTTCGAACGTCGAGAGCATTCTCACCCAATTCTATTAATAGACCCTTTATTCGATCCTAATTAATCTGATCCTCTTTAAGCGCTTTGTCCTGAATTTCCTTGATTTGTTTTATCACATCAGCGGTCATAACCAACTGATAGGCTTTCACCCGAATCGGCTCGGGTCTCTCCTTTTGGCTAAGTGCATCGGCCACAACGTTAGCCTTACCCGGAAGATAATGGATCTCACATCATAATCCTTGATGAGATCCAACCATCTCCTTGGCCTTATGTTGAGGTCCTTCTGCTCGAAGAAGTACTTTAGCCTTTTCTGGTCAGTGAAGATGGTGCACTTTGTTCAGTATAAGTAGTGCCGCCAAATCTTTAATGCGAAGACCACAGCCGCTAGCTCCAAATCATGGCTAGGGTAGTTAGCCTCGTGGGATTTGAACTATCTGGACACGTAGGCTATTACCCTTCCACGTTGCATCAACACGCAACCTAGTCCCGAGTAAGAAGCATCCAAGTATACCACTAACTCTTCACTCCCTTCCGGTAGTGTCAAGACAGGAGCGTGAGTCAATCTTGTCTTTAAGTCTTCAAAAGCATCTTCCTGTTCTTGACCCCACACAAACTTCATGTCCTTGCGAGTCAATTTAGTCAAAGGTGAGGCTATCTTGGAAAAGTCTTTAATAAATCTTCTATAGTATCCCGCCAATCCCAAGAAACTTCAATTCTCTGATGGCGTCTTTGAAGACTTCCATTGCATCAGTACCTCAACCTTCACCGGGTCCACCATGATTCCTTCAGCATTTACCACGTGACCCAAAAATTGAACTTCACATAACTAAAAAGCACACTTGGAGAATTTAGCATACAACTTCTCTCTTCTAAGTGTCTCCAACACTTCTCATATGTGGTCGGCATGTTCTTCCTAATTTTTTGAATGAATCAGGATATCATCAATAAACACAATCACTGACTTATTCAACATCGACCGACACACTCGGTTCATTAGATCCATAAAGGCAGGTGGCGTGTTAGTAAACCAAAAGACATAACGAGAAACTCATATTGTCCATAACGTGTGCGAAAAGCTATCTTAGGAATATCCTGTTCCTTCACCTTCAACTGATGATAGCCAGATCAGAGATCTATCCTTAAGAACCAACTGGGGCCTTGGAGCTGATAGAACAAGTCATCAATTCTCGGTAAGGGATATCGGCTCTTCATCGTTAACTTGTATAACTCTTGGTAGTCTATACACATCCACATACTACCGTCCTTCTTCTTATCAAACAAGACCGGAGCACCCCAAGGACAGATGCTCAGTCGGATAAACCATTTGTCTATTAACTCCTGCAGTTGAACCATTAGTTCCTTCATCTCCGTCAAAGCTAATAGGTACGGCGCTTTGGAAACGGGTTGAGCACCGGGTATTATATCAATTTGAAACTCGATCTCGCGGTCTGGTGGCACACCTGGTAAATCTTCTGGGAACATGTCCGGAATGTCACACACAACTAGTACATCAGACAATTCTAGTACTGATGCGTCCTATCCTTTACGTAATCCAGGTAGGCATTACATCCACGTTTCATGCATTTCTTATCCACTGCCATCGAAACCACCTTCGGAACCGTAGTGACGCGATTGTCGTAGACCGTCACCGAACCTCCATCGGGCGCAATTACTCGAATCATCATCTTGTGACACATATATTTTCCTCATAGGCTACTAAACAATCCATTCCTAGTACTACATAAAATATGCCTAGGGATATCATAAATATTTTAGTAGAAAATCTATGGCTTTCTAGTTCTATGTCACAGTCTTCTATCATACCAAAAATTCTAGTAGGCCTACCAATAGCAGTTTCTACATCAAATGGCTCATCAATACTTCTACTACTAACAAACAACTTAGCATACAAAGCAACAGAAATGAAACTCCTACTAGCACCAAAATCAAATAATACAGAGGCACAAATTTTGTTTACTAGAAACATACCTGACATGGCATCGGGTCTACCGTGGCCTCCTCCAGGGTCACCGTGAATGCTCCAGCACTTGTCCTCTACTCTCCTTCTTTCGTCCTCTTCTTCATCCCAGAACTCTCGGACCTTGGCTTCTTGCACTTCCAACTCATGTGACCTGTTTCACCACAGTTATAGCAACTCGCCACCCTACAATCCATAGGAATGTTACCAGGCTTCCTACACTTGAAGCAAACATTTAACCCCAACTTGTACTCCCGGTATGCTCCTTCCCACACTTACCGCACCTCTTTACCCCCGAACCTACTGAAATCACCCATCGATCATCCACCATTTCCTTGTTGTTGTTTGGGTTGAAACCACCACACCCAAAACGTTTCTCGCTCCAGTTCCTGTCACCACCACCCATTTTTTTCACCTCAACCACCATCACCTCTCTCATCGTATAGCCTCACAGCCAGATCCGTTGCCGACAAAAAAGTGCTTGGTTGGGAAGCAATCAAATGCCTATGGATATCAGCCGGCAATCCCTGCACGTACTTCTTAATCTTCCTTGACACCGGTGCAACTTGATCCCGCACCAACCTCGCCATTTCATTGAACTTGGTGGTGTATTGCTAGTGGGTCATGGTTCTCGCCTTAAGCTGTAGGAACTCCCTATCTATCATATCTAATTCTCTCTGAAGATAGAATTTCTCAATCATCATCTTCTTTAACTCTCCTTATCTCATCCTCCTGATGGCCCGGCTGCCCTCGGCTTGGACAATATTGTCCAACCAAAACAGAACCAAGTCAATGAACGAGTGAGTGGTGAACTTCACCTTCTGGTCCTCCCCACACTCACTAATCTCCAACACCGCCTCCATCTCTCTTATCCAGCAATGAGTAGCGACAGCACTACATTTCCTATCAAACATCGGGGGCTTTCATCTTTGAAATGCCCCATAGTTACAGCCCCGTGCAGTTTCCTGCACAACTTCTTCCTCATCCTCCTCACTCGAGACAACCATCTCAGCCTCCGGTTGTTCTCTTTCTCCTCTCTTAGCGGTCGTCCTCTTCTCCTTCCTTTCGTCCTCCCTCACAACCTTAATTACTTAAGTTACCATAGACGGCAGAATCGTCTGCATGACTTGATGAACATCCTCCACTACTGCCTCTTTCACCGAGGCCCTCAAGTTCACACTCTCATCACCACCTTCCTAGTGATGGATCTAGGGCTCTTCACGTGTCGTTTTAGTAGCTCTAGCCTTGTTCTTTGTGGCACGCGGTCCAACACCACGTCCACCACGTACTCCACCTTGTGAGACATTTTATAATCTACCACCGGCCATCTCTAAACACTATAAGATTTAAACACTAACATGGTCAATCCAGGTAATAGCTCAGTTTATGTTAAGTATAGTCAGTCCCTAATTACATTGGCCAGTTGTGATTAGCCACTTACTTTACTCTTCATACCCCAAGCATTTCCTATCCTAACTATATCAGTATCTAAATCTACTAAGAGCACATAATTCAAATAGCACACCCACATAGTACCGGTTAATATTAAGAAAAGAAATACCTGATGGTACGTAGCTACTTAGGCTAGCATCCCTCCATTCGTCCCATTCTCAATTTAAGTTTAGGTTTTTGAAAATATTTACCCATTTCTCTTAAACTTTGCCTTTGATACCAACTTGCAAGGCCCCGTTCCCAGAGACCTCACAGTTGAACAATCATAGCATTATTATATAAAAAATACAATTTTCATAAAACGTTGCAGCGGAATTAAGTTAACAAAAACCGTTCATTTCATTAATGATCACTGTTGTTAAGCAATACATCATTGTTTTATAAGTTACAAAAGGATCCGTTTGATTGCATTACAAAACAACAATATAATTAAACATGAATGCATGCCAGTCTAGCCCCGACAAGTAGCCTTCCCCGTGTGCCATCCTCAGCAATAATGTAAGTCCCCGTTCCCGGGCACCTCATAGTTTGTCATTCATCGCACATAAATCGCACATTTATTTAAAACATTGCAGCGGAATCATTTAACAAAAATCATTTCATATATTAATAACTGCTTTTCAAAATAATACAACATCGTTACAAAACATCATTCGTTGTATTACATCACAAAAACACCATTTTACATAAAATGTATGCCATCCAAAATAATCCAAGTAGCTGCCCCCATGCCATCCTCAGCAACTCTTACCTGCTAACTGGAAAATACATGAAAGTCAGCATTGCTAAGTGAGTTCTATTTTTATAAAATATAAATTTCATTTCGCTCGTTAAAACATTTTCTTTAATATCGCACGTGGCCACACATCATACATTTCATTCTTATCGCACGTTTCGTTCTTATCGCACGTTTCGTTCTTATCGCACGTTTCGTTCTATCGCATGTTTCGTTCATTTCGTTCATATCGCACATGTTATACTTTTCGCACTTTTATTGTTATTATCTTCACTGGATCTAGTTCCTGTCAATCTTTACCCTCTTCATGGCACGCAACCACGATTACTGAGGTCGAATGACAAGGATCCCTTATCGCATGTATGGAACAGTCACTAAGACTGACTCCCCTGTGTATGGGAATTCTCATGAGGTAGCCAAGATCGCACGCTACATAACACACAGTTAATACCACATCGCACATATGGAGCAGCCACCAAGACTGACTCCCACTGTGTGTGAACCCTCGTGAGTTAGCCAAAATCGCACGCTATTCCATACATAGTTGTTCTAACAACTCTCATGGAGTTGGGAACCTCATTCCATTTTTCTTGAAAGGCTTTCGTTCATTCATTAAGTTCCACTTCTTATTATCTTATTTCTTTCGCTTCGTTAAGATAATACTTTACGTATATTAACATAATCGCACTACGTGAAGCCACATAAATAATACGTATTAGGGAACAAAACTTACATCACACATCATGACACATCATCATACATCATCATCTAGTCATCACACATTACCATCTAGCACCCCTATCTAATCACACATTATCCATTAGAAAGTGTCAACTCACATCACCCCCGGGAACATCCCAAGTCAAAGCCTACACTCTATATTTTTCCCAAATTTAGAAAATAAATTCTAAGTCTTAGGCGCATGGGCACTATGCAGGCGCATGGCCTTCTGGGCGCATGGAACACTTACGCGCATGGGAAGGTTCTGGGCGCATGGGCACTATTGGGGCGCATGGCCTAACTCTTAGTCATTCTGGAAAATTCTAGGCTCATGGGCACTATAAAGGCGCATGAGTTCTTAGGCGCATGGACACTTAGCCAAATTCAGTCTAATTCTAGGCGCATGGCTACTATTTGGGCGCATGGGGTTTCAAACGCATAGGACTTAGGCGCATGATAACTAACTTTTAACAAACATCATAATTCTGTCCCATATCTAATTCTAATACAATCTAAGCTTAGTTCTTACATCCTAAGCACCAAAACCACATCAATAACATCATCATAACCATAATCACCAAAGATATACACCCACCCACATTCACATTCGCACATACATATGGGTATACATACCCACTTTTATAAAAACATACATACATGCATTTTTAGCCCTAAAATTAGTTAAAACACGTAAAAAGGGGGGATTCTAGAACTCACCTTTGTCAAACTTTCGGGTAGACTTCTTCAAACCCGAATGCACCTATGACTTCAAACACCTAAAAACCCACCAAAACACACAACCGAACATACAAACACAAATAAGCACAAACCCGAGACTGAAAATCAGTCAAGAACACTTAAAATAATGAATTCTTACCTTAAATTTGAATTCTTCTTCTTCTCTATAGAAACCCGAACTCTCTGCTCTTTCTCTCTCTAAAACCGAAAGAAATTAAATGTGCAGAAGATATGCGCGGCCATATCACCTTTATGCACCAACTTTTTATACTTTTGTCCTTTTGACACTTTTAACCCCTCAACTTTGGGTTAAATTATATTTTCTTCTTTTATTCATGTTTGTTATTTCTTTCTCGCCTATTAAAAATATCCGGGTGTTACAAATAATCACCTGGCAACTAAAAATGCATAAAAGTCATTGTTGCTGAGTGAGTCCTAGTTTTTTAAAAGTATTAAAATACCTTGTATGATTTATATATGAAAATATCCTTCTTGAATAAAATACATTACTTTCGTATGCGAGCACACGTCGTACGTACATCCAGATAAGATTCGTAATCATCATTATCTTTTTAATTCTTCCTTTCATTATTATATTTCATCATCATACGCATTCGTTCATTTCATACTTTTTCATTATCTTTCACTTTCATCCAGACCAATGTGCAATACCTCGAACATTGTGCATGAAGCTGATACTGGGCCGAAGTCTATAAATAGACCCTTAACATTGTGCACAAAGCGTGACCCAGTACCTAGGGCATGCCACAAGGGTCCCGTCAATCTCAATGATTGACCCTGTGTGCATCCTTCAGGTTAGCTAAACCGCATAGAGTTGAGATAACAACAACATGGTCGTGCACCTCAATTCAATTTGCTTTCAAGCCATTCATTCGTTCATTACGTTCCACTTTTCATCTTTGTTATCTTTCACTTCATTACGTAATACTTTACGTTCATTCATACATACATCAAACCATGTAAAGTCATAACATAATATATAACATGGTACATAACATAATACATATGTTTTGAATACCGTGTTTTGAATACCGTGAAAAGATAACACGTCATACACACATACATATCAGAACCTTCATCACATCATCATGCATACATAGAGCCCTTTAAACCATGGAACATGGTTTAAACAGAGGCTATCTCACCCATCTACCTCTTTAAACCCTTTAGAAAATCCTAAGTCCAAAATGAGGCACATGGTACATTTCAGGCGCATGAGCATAAAATTTTCTAAGTAAAAAAGTCTAGGCGCATTAGCACTATGCAGGCCCATGAGCCATGCTTAGGCGCATTTCCGCTATGCAGGTGCATGAGCCATGCTTAGGTGCATCAACACTTAGGCGCATGAGCAACTACGAGTGCATGGGCACTATTTAGGCGTATGTCCTACACTTAGGCGTCTAGGCACAAAATTTGGGCTCATTAGGTACAGTTTAGGTGCATGAGCTGGTACTTACTATATTTTAGGAAATCTTCTAGGCGCATGGATACTATTTGAGCGCATGAGATGCAATTAAGTTTTCTAAGTCAAAAGTCAGCCGCATGGACCCTATTGGGGCACATGGCCAACTGCTTAACATGTTTCTACATTATTCTCAGTCCCAATCTACTTTCAATCATCATATATATAGCATTCTAAACATCAATAACAGCTTCACAACCCTAAATCATAAGCATTCATACACACATATATGCGGTTAACATACATAATGGTTGTGAAATATTTTTACATTCATTTTCAAGTAATACTCCACCAAACTTGAAGGTACCAAGAGTTCAAACACCTAAAACACACCAAAATAAACAACCAAGAACATAGAACACATAAAAATCAGTTTCTGGGTCAAACTATCACACCCCAACCTTAACGGCAAAAACATCAAGATGTGAGGGTTAAAATTGTTCATGCCACAAAACGATAATTAAAAGTGTCAATATTATTAAATATCAATATTCATGACGTACAATTAAGAAATAAGATAAGTTCCCCACAACTAATAAAACACAAGAATCCTAATGACATAAGATAATAAATTGTCTTTTTGTTTTAATCTAGGTCCTACCCTAGATTGTAACAAGTCTTCAAAGCAAGCTAAGCAGTATCATTTCCTAAAACATGTTAAAAATAATGGTCAACATAATGTTGGTGAGTTTTCATAGGTTTTTCATACATAGATATATATATATATATATATATCAAAGATGGCAATTCAAGTCATAGGTTATTGAATAAAGTAAATAAAGATGGACGAACAAGTATAACAATCAAACCTTGACAAATATGGCCACAATTATGATTAAACGATTAGCTAAATGTATTTGGTTCCTATAGTGCTCAAGAATACGACTTTAGGAGACGGCAATACCTCGGATTTAACAGCAAATAAGCAGGTCAGGCCCATAGATCTATGACGTCACCAGGCTAGCAATAGTTAATGATTGTATATAACAAGAGTCATCACATGATAATTACAAGTGTTCAAATAACCATGACAAATAAAGATGAATTGCAAAAGTGATTACAAGATTCAAAAAGGGTTTATAAGAGTATTTATAATACGATTAACATGTTTCACCCTAAAAGTGTGAAAATATATAAAAAGGGGTATGAAAACTCACATGGATAATATGGATGTCAAAGAGTAGGGTCTTGTATGCAATGCCGAGGATTCGTTAACGTTCTACCTAACTTAACGTCGTATTAAGTTAATCATGATTATTATAGTGTAACCCTCTAACCCATGATTTTTAAATTATTAAATATATACCATTTCCTATTGTTTTGGTATTTAAATGATTAAATAGGAATTGTAGTGAGTTACACTATTAATAGATGTTAACTTTTATTTTCAAATGTTTATTAAGAAATAATAGTTATGTAGACTTAAATGATTATAACAATTCTATGAATTTTAATAAGTGTACACATATGTACATATATATAGCTAAATTAATTTTATTCTAAATACATATAATTTATATATTATAAAAATGAAGGATTTATTAAATTGAAATTCTTGGGAATTAAAGAAGATTAATTTCTTTACAAATTAAAATTAATACCAAATTATAATTTATAATAATTTATATAATTTTCAAGATTAAAGAATTAAAAATTTATTAACCCAATTTCTAAGAAAACTTAAAAGGAAATAATTCTATTTGGTTTTTGATTAAAATGATTTTTATATAATTAATAATAATATTAAAATATTTTCTGCACCTATAAACCAATAAAAAGCACATTTTAAAAATAATTGTAGGGGCTCGGGGTCGAACCCGGGTCCCTTGTCTCACCACACCATGCTTTAACCACTGGGCCAAGGCCCTATGTCGTGTTATCAACCCATTCTCATTTTAAAAAATGTTTTAATTCAAGAATGCCCAAATCACCAAGAACTCTAGATTTCAATTTGATTTGATTGAATGTCGGTCAGGTTATGATAATGAAATTAACCATGGGGCTTTTGTTCCCCATGCAAAACCGAGTATAGGCCCTAGTCTAATTACCTATTTCAGTTAAGGATCCAACGAATTCGACTTGAGTTAGGTCGCGGCTATTCTCGATTGAAATCTTGATGTGTGTGTGTTGTTCATGAAATTTGGTTTACAGAGAGTTAGAAAGAGATGAATGTCACCTTTCCCCATCGTTATATTGTTTCAATTGGAACTGTTTCAGGTCCATTGAGTTTGATTTTTGCCAAGCATGGTTCAGTTACCATTCGTGTCAGATTAATGCTTGTTTAAGTGTGATAAACATACCATTTATTTCGCATTGATTAGCAGAACGTTGTGGCATGCTTAATTTGATTAATAACAGTTTTAAGTGTAGAATTCATTTGAGCTTTTTGGGGTATATTGGTTTCGGTTAGGAGCTTTGAAATCCCAATTAATATCAGATTAATTCTCATTATTGTACTGGAAACGAGACAAAGGATCGATTACGCTTGTTTTGGGGTTGAAACCGCGGCTAAAATGGGGTTTTTGGACTCGTCGGCGTTGCGTCGGAGCATCGCCGGCCGGCGGCCGAAAATACGGGACAGAGAAAGGGTAGGGGTTAGGGTTTTTTTTAAAATACAGCTTTGGTCCCTGTGGTTTCGAGTTGTTTAACTGATGCCCAAAGTTTAGGTTTTTGTTTTAAAAGAAGTTACCCTTTAGTCCCTGAATTTTAAAATGTTATTATTTTATGCAAAAAATAATTAATTACAAGTTTCTAAAATATTAACCTCATATTGTTTTTTACTTATTTACAAGATTACACTTAATATGGTTATTATTATCAATACTATTATTATGATTATTGTCATTATCACTATTATTATTATTATTATTATTATTATTATTATTATTATTATTATTATTATTATTATTATTATTATTATTAGTACTACTACTACTACTTACATAGTTGTTTAGGAATAAAGGGGATGAAGGTACGATAAATTGCAAACGAGTCCCCGTATTTGCATTAATGACAAAGCAACCCTTACAAGAAATAACGGCATTTAATAAATATTTAACAAAATTACGAAAGGTCAAAGTCTCCACAACTATAAGAAATTTCGTCCCGAAATTAAAGACAAGCCTAAACCAAAAGATAGGGATATTTCTTCTTCATGTGATCCTTGCGTTCATAGGTGAACTCGGCTCCCCGTTTGTTTTCCCAACGGACTTTGACGATCGGTGTGGTAGTTGTTCGGGTCTTCTTCAGGGTTCGGTCCATAAACTCAACAGGTTCTTTAACGAAATGCAATGACTCGTCTATTTGGATTTCCTCCGAAGGAACATGCCAATTTTCATCGGCCAGGCATTTCCTCATGTTTGAGATATGGAAGACAGGATGAACCCCGCTATGTTCAGAAGGTAGTTCCTGTTTGTAAGCCACTTTCCCAATTCTTTCCAGAATCTTGAAAGGTCCTACAAAACGTTGGGCTAACTTACCCTTCTTCCCAAATCGAACACATGGAGAGACCTTAAGAAGAACCATATCGTCGACTTAGAATTCCAACGGTTTGCGTCTTTTATCGGCATAACTCTTTTTACGACTTCTAGCCACCTCATGGTTATTTTGAATTTTAGAAACTTTGTCGGTCGTTTCATGGATAAGTTCAGGACCAGTGATGAAATTCTCACTAATGTCAGTCCAACAAATCGGAGAACGACATTTACTACCATACAAAGCCTCGAATGGTGTCGTCTTGATACTTGAGTGATTATTGTTATACGAAATTTCCACTAAAGGGAGATGCGTATCCCAGTCACCACCAAAATCAAGGACACAAAGATGCAGTAAATCCTCATGAGTTTGGAATGTTCGCTTGGTTTTACCATCCGTCTGAGGATGGTAAGCCGTGCTTAAAACCAGTTGAGTACCCAAGATTTCTTGCATCGAAAAACAGAAGTGTGAAGTAAAATGGGCATCGCGATCGGAGATAATATGCAACGGCACACCATGACGGCTCACAATTTCATCGAGGTAGATATGGGCCAATCCTGAAACCTTGTAAGTGTATGGTATTGGTATGAAATGTGCCGTTTTGGTAAAACGGTCAACAATCACTGTGACACCCGTATTTTTAGAAGGAAATGAAGAATAAAAGAAGGAGATATAATTTGACCCAAAGATGAGGGGTTAAAAATATCTAAAGTACAAAGTCTTTTATAAATTTTGTACAAAAGTGGCATGGCTGCCCATGCCCTGCTGCTTTTCACCTTTCTACCGATTTTAGAGAGAGAAGGAGCAGAAAAACTTTCGGGTTCTAGAGAGAAAAAGAAGAAGAAATTCAAAGGGAAGTAAATTTGTGTATAATTAGCTCGGTTTTTATTGTGTTTTGACTAAGCAAACTAGAATATATGTTCTTATGTGTATGTGTGTTTGGGTTTATGTGTTTTAGACGCATCTAGGGGTCTGAGTTCTTTGGAAAGTTCAGGGTTTAGACTTGGAGGCTGCAAAACAGCAACAGTGAGTTTCTAGAACCCCAGTTTTACATGTTTTATACGATTTTTGGGGCTGGAAATACATGTAAAATGTCTTTAAAGAACTTAAGTATGTAACTGTATGTACCCATGTATGTATGATGATGTTTACGGTTGTTTTATGTTATGTTCATGCTTAGAATAGTATGAGTAAGCTTAGAACAAGGTAATATGATGTTTGGGACTGAAAACGACTTAGAAACATGTTGAACAGGTTGCTAATGCGCCTACATAAGGCTCATGCGCCTACATAAGGCTCACGCGCCTAAATATTGCCTTCGAATTATTAAGTGTTGCTCATGTACCCAAATAGTAGCCATGCGTCTAGAATTAGGCTGAATTAGGCTAAGTGTTCCCATGCGCCTGAGACTTCATGCGCCTAAACAGTACCCCATGCGCAAGAAATTTCCTTAGAAAATGTCTAAGTGTAGTTCTACGCCTGAATAGTGGTTCATGCGCCTAGGATTTTGACCAGGAGCCTAAGTGTTGGGGCTCATGCGCCCCAACAGTGCCCATGCGCCTGGACCTCCCATGTGCCTAAGTGATATCATGCGCCTAAGTGTTAAATTGTTGTTTGATGAGGCGCCTGCATAGTTGAAATGCGCCCATACAGGGCTCATGCGCAAAAATAGTGTTGGTGCGCCCAACACTTAGAATTTATTGCACAATTTTCGTGGGAGTCTGTGCATTTACGGTTTGACTATTATTGACTAGGGTTTGATAAATGCTCATTGGCATGATAATGCATGATTGTTATTATGACCCTTATCATTATTATTATCATTCTTATTATTATTTTGTTGCGGTTATTATTATTATTATTATTATATTTATTATTATTATTACCTGATATTATGTGACTTTACGTGGTATGTTTATGAGCGTAACGGAAAGTATTATGTAACGTAAAGTGAAAGATAATGAAAAAGGAACATGATGAATGAATGCATGCATTAATGAATGATGATAGTAATGATAGTCTTGCGAGCATTGGATATCGGGACACGCCAATTAAGGTGTTAGCCAAACGGTCTGGGATCGCTACCCCGGGAGGATGATGTTATAGAACTTCTACCACTTACCCCTAGTTCTGTGGCACCATGTTTAGCTGTCTCTTTATAGACTTCGGCCCAGTAGCTATATAGTTCGGGGTGTAGCATATGGTACTCATACAGAAAAATATCCCCGGGAGGATACACATCGGGGTCTTTCTTTGTGATCGACCATTATTATAGAACCTCTGTCGCTTACCTCTAGTACTATGGCACCACGTTTAGCTGTCTCTTTATAGACTTCGGCCCAGTAGCTATATAGTTCGTGGTGTAGCATATGGTATGGGTACGGAAGATATCTCTTGCGCAAGAAAAGATGAAATGATGAACGAACAAATAGAGAAGATAATAATGATATTGTCTACGTGTACGTATGATGTGTGATAGCATGAATGTAAAGAAAAGATTTTAATGAAGATAAAGTATGTTTTAATATAAAACTAGAACTCACTCAGCAACGCTGACTTTTTATGTGTTTCCAGCTAACAGGTAGTGTTGCTGAGGATGGCACGAGGCGGCTATTCAGCTCTTTTGGGATGGCATTCTTTTGTTTAAGGATTTTGTGATGTAATACAACAGTAGATATTTTGTAATCGATGTACGTTGTAGTAACTGGCAAAAGCATGTATAGTAAATTGAATGTAAATTCAAAGCTTCCACTGCATGATTTTTATTAAGTTAATGCAAATATATGTTTTATGTGCGATGATAGACTAGTTGTGAGGTGCCCAGGAACGGGGCCTTACAATCACCCATATACTAGCATGGCCACAAGAGGTACGTGGTAACTTGGTTATGAAATCCATGGATATGTGTTCCTATTTCCACATAGGGATTTCGGTTTGTTCAATTAAACCACTCTGCCGTTGATGTTCAGCTTTGACTCTTGCAATATGAGGCACTTAGAAACATAAGACGTGATATCTTTCTTCATTCCTTTTAGGACCGTGTACGGATGGAGTATTAACTGATTCAACATTAAACCAGGTCAAGTAGTGCGGAATCCTATTTGATTGGAGATCCAATCAGGGAGAACGTTAATCCGATCAAAACCAACGATAAGAATATGTTAAGAATTGATTAGAATCGATCAGAAACGCTCTATGAAGTTGGAAGGGACTCTCTGGACGAACAGGAACGGCTAGAGTTGATAATTCTCAAAGTGTTATGGTTTTCCACGTATTAAGTTGTATTTATAGGTTACAGCTCTCATTCGTACCACTGAGCCATGCGTATGGCTCAGTCGTGCGACTAAGTAGTACGATTGATTCTTTTTTGCGACTGAGTCAGTCTTATGACTCAATGGTGTGTTTATGTGGTTCAGTCGTGCGACTGGCCCATTCGCATGGTCCATTCGTGCGACTGAATCATGAGACTTAGTTAAACATATTCGTGAACATTTTAATGATACAGAACTATGTCTAACAACTGTAAACCTATATAACATGTTCATATAAGCGTGTAACAATAAATCATATTAATAGATATAAATATAAACAACCAATAAACATTCAAAGAAGAGTTTTCATTTCATATATCAAACATTACATAAGTGTTACAAAATGAAAGTCAATTACATTTGAGCTCACTAGAACTAGAACTAGGGACATGTGTACCAACAAACTCCCCCTTGGACCTAGTTCTATCTAATCTTTGACATCCCTTTTAAACTCTTCAAACGTCTTAGCTCATTCTTCTTTAGAGACTCCAGCATGGATATTGAGTGCAAAGCATAAACGCATGACATGTTGGAACTGAAGTACTTGCACTATATCCTGCCTATCAAAAAATAATGGTCACTTGTACAGTATGTAGACATCAGAAGCATACAAGTTTGTTAGCCACATAGGGTCAAATACCCTTATCGTCTCTACCTTCCCTTCCCTATCCAAAACTATGACGGCCTCACTAGTGCACCAGTCATAATACCACCATTTGAAATGGGGTGCAAAATCTTATGGCATCTCCCTCAGTGGAATACGCGACATTGTGCGCGAAGGGTGCCATTTCAGGACAATCTTTGGTCTTCCAGTGATAGGGTTTACCTCAGATCATCTGATGTACCTTGTAGCTTGTTGAGGTTTGAAGTTCACCCATCTGGTAAGATACTCACGTTTTAGCACAGCGTCAAACCAGCATGACATTTTCTTCATGTCAGCATACAGCAGCTTCGGTCGTGCCAGCTTGTTGAGCTCAAAACCAGGGAGAGTCTTTAGATCGTGAGGGAATCTAAAGTACTCGATACCTCTCTCCCTCTTTACCGCGTAAATGTTGAGATCCTAAAAATAAGCCCATGAAATAATCTTCCTTGACACCTTCTGATGCTTCTTCACTTTGTAGATCTTGGTGTAGGTACTAGGCTTAGCTGCAGCTCGCTGGGCTCTGATCTCTGAGAAACAAGCCATCCATTCAGCCTTGGTGATATCTACCTCGGCGTCCAAGGCTGGGGCTTGGCTTGTAGATGCTTCAGCTTCCTTTTCCTTCTGACTCAGCTTCTCCAAAGTATCACTGCCTAGAGTATTACCCAGATCGGAAGACACATTTCCCTCTCGATCAGTATACTCAGGATAATGCTGAGCCGTGACGTCCTCTATCTCAATCTCGTCTATATCATTCAGCTCCTCTTCACTATCCACATCGAAGGTAGGAGCATCCTTCACTATCTCGTCTGGATTCAGCTAGAACATTTCAGCAAGTTGCTCATCAGTGAGGTCGTGAATTATTTCTCCTTCTTCAGGAGTATAACTCAAGGACCTCCTGACGATCCCTTGTAGATCAAGTATCATAGTCAGTTGAGACTTGATCTGCTGTAAGGGAGCAACATCATACTCATCTTGCTGAAATGTTGGATATGATTGATTTAAACATGTAACACAGCAATAGTTAGTATGTAATCAAGATAATCAAACACTAAATAGTAAATATATACGTTAATTTCATAACATTAATTTATGATTTCAAGTACAAAAGTTGAACAAAGTAAACATCTAATCTTTACTTTTGCCTTGAATCCTCTTTGTGTCTTCAGCTGAGGGTGAGGTAGACGGGGCAGACGATGATGCTCCCTGGTATTGTTTCTTCTTCGTCCTTTACTCTTGACCAAGAGCAGAGGCAGATGCAGCTGCATCTCCTTCATCGTTATCATCGTCATCCTCCTTACTTCTTGCCTCGCCGTCACCCTCCTCATCATCATCATCACTCTCATCCTCTTCATTATCATCCTCATCATCATATCCATCGTCATCTCCTTCCCCGATCTTCTAAGGCTCATCTTGTGATCCTTTAAGCTTGAGCATGATCTTCTTGTTAGCATCCTCCAACTCCTCCAATCTCTTTTCCGATTCCTCTTTGTGATCGTGGAGTTGGACGATCTGCTCAGCCTGCTGAGAAATCTGCTGAGCTTGAGAAGCATTTAACTCCTCCAGCTGACGTAGTTTAGCAGATTTCTCCTCATCTGCTGCTAACAGCTTCAGCACCATCCTGTTAAATGTTGCAAGCTGTTCCTCCACTCCAATAGGAGGGAGGGATGATCCGGTGGGGAATGTGGAAGGGCTAGCTTGGTGGCTAGCGGTGGTAGCGGTAGCTGAGGTGAATATGGGTGGTGGGGTATGAATAGGTGAAGTGGTATAATGGGTGGCTGTGGTAGGTGGTGTAGTGGTGGTAGGTGGTGTAGTGGTGGTAGGTGGTGTAGTGGTGGAGCCATCCTCTTCCTCCGAGTCCCCCTAGACCTGGAGGCTTCCCCTTGCCTGCTATGCTGGTCTGGGGTGTATGATGGATCTGTAGTAGTCTCCCCAGACCCGCCCGGACGTCCACCAACCGTCCTGATCCCCCTCTCGATGGCAACCACCCGGCTGCCCACCGTCCTGGTTAGTGGTTCCTGATCAGACTCCTCCTCCTCATCAGGCTAGAAGTCCTGATGGAAACCAGCTGTCTGTAGATCACCGTGTGGAGATGGTGGAGATGTAACCTCAGTAGTAGTGGTCTGTGTGTGAGAAGGACCTGTATCTCCACCATCACCACTATCATCATCGTTTGAGTCATCATCAGGAACCGCTATCGGCTCAGTATCATGATCACTCTCGTCGTGGCGCCACTTCCTCTTCGGTGGCGCCACATAGTCTTCTCGGGCCAGATGCCCAAATAATCTCCTCACCAGGGGCTTCACCTATTTCCCCCGGTACACCCTCATCCGTCCCAGAGTCGTGTCGTCCATGACCTCCAGGACCACAACATCCTCTTTTTCCTTCGGCAGCGAGGGGAGCTTCTGATCTATGATCATCTGTATAGAATGTGGATACATACAGAAGCTTTCCTTCCCCTTCGCCTCGATGTTCTCCACCAGATAGGTGAAGATCATCCTAGAGAAGCTGAAAGGATGATTCAGCACCAGTCCAGCATTTGCGTTCTGCATCTGGTCTGAGAGCTCATCGAATCCACCCTTCCTTGATGATATGCATCTCACAAGTACATGGGCTAAGTATTTAATTTGGGGGCACAAGTTGCTCTTGTTGAGCATACTTGCGTTAATGTCCCTAGAATACTTAGCCCTCATAAAGCAGCCTCAGACAGTGAGGGGATGTAATCGGGTGGGGCAATCAGAATCATCCCCTAACTCCAGCACTATCCTAATGTCCTCCTCAGTAATCTGGATGGCCTCCCGGAATATAGAACTCCTCATTGTATGGGGCTCAGAGGACCTATCAACAGTAGTGCTTTCCTAAAACGCCTGCTGTATGGATCTGTATGGTGTGCATGGAGTAGATATCGCTCAGAAAATCCTCGAGCATTGTAAGAATGTGATGATGCCAGAAAACTCCACAGCATTGTGGGAAGAGAGATCGATATAAGCACATATGCTGTGCTTAGTGCTCATCGGCCACCGACTAGCCATCTGTGACACAAAGTAAATAAACATTAGTACGTGTCAAAGAATACTAAACTTGTTTCCTGAACTTGAAAACTTTGTTGAGTCATGCGACTGAGCTGAGCGATTGAATCTAGTCGTGCGACTGACCTGGACGACTGAGATCCAGTCGTGCGATTGAGCTCATACGTACGACTGAGTCATGCGACTGGACTTAGTCCTATGTTCGCATATGTGTTTAACTCAGTCGTGCGATTGAGCTCAGACGCATGGTTCAGTCATGCGATTGAACCATTCGTCCGTCTCAGTTGTGCGACTAAGCCATTTGCCACGCCCAGTCGTGCGATTGAAGTTCATCAGTATGTCAAATCGCATGTCCGACAGTTTGTTCATTCAAATTTGATTATTGAGCAATACTTGATGTCAAACGTTGAGGATTGGCTCATTTGGTTCGCATATGACCGACTAAAACCCTAATAACTTTAGTTTGTTCAAAAAGCTTAGTTTTAGTGGTTTATTTGTCATCTTTGGTTCGGTTTACATTAGGTCATTTTTCCGATCCTTTTGACGTTGTAGTAACCGATTAAACGTTCACATATTGTCCCGCAGTACCTATAGTGTCGTAATAAACAGTCAAAGAGAGTCAATAACAGGTCTAAGATGATTAATGGAAAATTTGGTTGTATGTGTGTGTATCGTGCGTCTGAAATGCGATTTGGGTGAATAAGACGAATGAGATCGACTCCCCCTCTATTTATACCAGGGCAACTTTCAGTCGTGCGACTGAACCTAGTCGCACGATTGATTCGTACGACTGAGCTTCAGTTGTATGACTCGCCCATTCGTTCATCTCCAATCGTACGATTGAGGTTCATTCGTGCCATTGTCAAAGTCGATCACCTCCAATTGTGCGATTGGGCTCATTCGCATGGTCCATTCGTATGACTGGTCCATACTCATGGTCCAGTCGTGCGAATGGGTTCATTCGTATGGTCCAATCGTACGACTGGTACATATCCATGGTCCAATCGTACGAATGGATTCATACTTGTGATATTTTACTTGTTTGACCCTTGAACACTTAGCCCCTTATAACAATAGATAAAACATTTTGAGCATTTGATCATCTGAGACTTGATCCATTTATCTACCTGATCATCTCAGACATGATCCATTTATCCACCTGATCATCTCAAACATGATCCATTTATCCACCTGATCATCTCAGCCATGATCGATTTATCCACCTGATCACCTCTGACGTGATCCATTTATCTTTTCAGAAACAATTTATTTAAGATTAACGTTAAGTTCATTTTGTGACATTCACAGAGATGAATAACATAACGAAGTCCGACACTGACACGCTTTACAAATAACTTGAAAAACTAAACTGAGTAACAAAAAAACATGTTTTTGTGATTTTGTTAGGGTAGGGTAGAGTAGCCTATTAGCAATAACATCGTTTCTAAGACAGATTCATATGGAATCAGACAGGCATAAACACAGTTACTTGGAACTTTTGTATATATTGAAATGGAAACTAACGTATTTACATATCACAGTTTCTCATTCATCTGAGATTTCTAAGTTCTAACTGGGAATCATACTTGATCTGATATGTAACACAAATTGATTTTGAACATCAGGTGGTGTAGCCATGATGATTGTCAGTATACTTATCCACTTAAATCCATACACAGACTTTTGATACATATTGGTGATGGATTAGGTTATATTATTTCAACCAACATTTGTGGATCCCAAGCTTATATGGTAATCAACATTCCTCAGGAGACTTTTGAGCGATCTACGGGTATTTTGACAAGAAGAGAGTATTCATAGAGCTTTCAAAGAGAAGCCAAGCCTTAGGTCAGTGCCATCGCACAGCAGAGAGGCGGCAAACAACAATGAATTCTAGAATATCTAGGTTATTCTTATCCGTAGGTCAGTGCCATCGCACAGCAGAGAGGCACACAACCTATCTCCTTGTTAGAGCATCTTAAAATTTTTCTTTTGCACATAACGCACCAACAACATAGGTTATCAGCTTGATTGCGTTTATTTTTATTTTTTCATGCTTTGCTCTTTTTGTGGTCATCCGCTCACTTTTTGTTCTTGACGGAAGGATAAACAACCAAAACTAAAAGTCAAATCTATAACACGAACTATCAAAAATTGGTTTCATTGATAAAACCTAACGATTAAAAGCTCGTTACAACATAAGAATCAAGACTCTTTGCAAGAGGAGATCGAGCATGATCTCCCCTCTTATCCGACAACACCTAGGCCCCCGGGGACCCTCTCAAAACCCTTCTTATTTCAAACCTATTCCTCCCTCAACTTTAGAATAAAGTCATTTATGTCCAAAGTCTCCAACACAACGTTATGTCTCAAAGTGGAAACAAATGAATCCCACTTATCAGGTAACCCATCAGCCAAACTTGCCACCATGTCTTCCATGGATGTTTTAACCCCAGATAGAAGCAGTCAATCACATCATCCAAGCTTTCATTCCCAATATACGAGAAGTTATCAAATTCCTTTTTCAATGCGTTAGCCTTCAGAGACTTAAGTGCTGCATTTCCCTCATATCGCTTCTCAAGAGCCTCCCATGACTTTTTGCACTGCTTGTGTTCTGAGAACTGATGGAAGATGTCTTTAGGAATTGTAACACCCGGAAGTTTGACTTTTTAGTAGGCTATGCGACTAAGCCTCAGTCGCCTGTGATTTATGCGACTGGAGGTTCAACCGCATGACTATTCGGCCGATTGAAGCTCAACCGCACGATTGGAGTTCAACCGCCCGAATGAGTATGAGCCGCATGGAACACATGCGACTGGAGTCCAATCGCATAGTGTTGATGTGACTGAAGGTCCAGTCGCCCCTGGACCAGACGCGACTGAGCAGTGGGTATAAAAGGGGAGCAACTCTATTCTCCTCCCCAACACCATCACATTTCAGTCGGGGAGAGAGAGCAGAGAGAGAGACCGAGAACGAAGAAGAAAGGGGGAAGTGCTGTCCGAGCTCCGAATCTG
>BJCO01775952.1:0-10319 GCA_018326465.1 Flaveria floridana | reverse complement strand
CTCAAAACCACGTGAACCTCAAATTGAATGACCAGAAGCAGCAGAAACTCAATCTCTATAACCGATTCTTGCAAATTTGCTAATTCGATCAAACGTAGATGTCAAAAGAGCAGTTTCAATGATCAATTGTTAAATCGATCAATGATTAACCAGCTCTGATACCATTTGAAAGGATCTCAGCATCTAGTTTGATCAATTAGGTTGGATTTGCAGCGGAATTAGCACACGAATTAAGCAAATTATAACAAGAACACAATAGATATAGTAATGGAACAGTAAGTTATAGAGAGAGAGAGGATTTCTGTGAAAAGGTGTATTTCTATTGATCACACGCTTTGGTAAGGATTACAATCAGGTCATCTTCCTTTTATAGGAAAGATGACGTCAGCTGATGTCACTTGACAGTGACATCAAACCGTTATTATAACAAACTACTGAATTAAACTAAACTACTGAAGATGTCAAACAGCTAACATCTTCTTACAAAAGACAAGTGTTAACTATACTACAACTACTGAAAAGAAACAATTGAAACTACAACGTCTGAAGAATATGCTCTTCAGACGTTTTACAAAGTACTGAAATGAAAAAGAAAACTACTGAAAAGAAAAGACTGAAAGGAAAACATCACAATAACTGAAGAATACTTTTTCAGCTATTGTGACAAACTCTAAAGGCTTCAGTACTTGTCTTCAGACTTTAACATCAGATGTTGCCATCAGCTAATGTCTTCAGTTGTTGTCATCAGCTGATGTCTTCAGTCTTTGTCTTCAGTCTTTGTACTTTAGCTGATGGTCTTCAGTACTTTAGTTCTTCAGCTAATAGTCTTCAGTACTTGAGTCTTCAATACTTGAGTCTTCAGTACTTGAGTCTTCAGTACTTGAGTTTTCAGCTGATGTTCTTCAGTACTTTGATCTTCAGCTGTTGAAGTCTTCAGTCTTTGTCAAACAGCTGATGATGCTTTCAGCAGTTGTTATGATGTCTTGTGGTACTTAAAAGTTTTTCTAATCTGGCTCATTGGTTCTTTTGGTCCAACAATTGATTAGGGTTATATACGTCAAATTGGTAACTGTGTGAATGAAGTCCTTTAAGCTTTAATTTAATTATTTTCACTTAGATCTTATCATGTGTAAGTCACCATTAATGACTTCTCAATAGCTTTTCCTCCAATATTTTTTGAAAACCTAAACTTTTATTTCATCAATTTAACTATTTCTCAAATAAATTCATAAAGCAATTTACTTTTCGATGTTTAATGTTCTTAGGTTAATCATTATAAACACTTTCTTTTGATCCCTATGGATTCGACACACTTCTTACCCTTTACTATTAAGGGTAGTTAGGCATCATTAATATTTTTGACCGACCACACGACATCGCTCAGGCTTTGTGCGAGTAGACACTCATGAAGGCTTCACTATATGAAGCCTTATATGGAAGGAAATGCAAAACACGTAAATCTTGGCCTGAAGTTAGGGAGAGTCAACTATTTGGACCTAAATTTATCCATGGAACAAAAGAAAAGATAACATAAATTAAGAATGAAAAATGCACAATATAGAAAAGGAGCTACGACGATAATAGAAGAAGGCTTGTTGTTAGGACCGTTTTCGTATGGAGTACTAACGGATTCTGCATGAGACCACATCAAATAGTGTGGAATTCTATTTGTTTGGTGATCCAATCAGTGAGAACGAACAACCAGATCGATCTAACGATTAAACAAACATTAAGAACGAGTTGGAATTGATCGGGAACTAACTATGAACTTGGATGGATGAACTTGGATGCTCTGGAAGGCTAGGGTATGATTGTATTCAAAGTGTTTTGTTTTTCCACAAATTATGTGGTATTTATAGGTTTTCAGTGTTCATTCGTACGTCAGTCGTGCGACTGACTCATGCGTCTGACTCACACGCACGACTGAAGGTTCAGTCGTGTGACTGAGTCAATCTTATGTCTCAGTCATACGACTGATCCAGTCACCTGGTTCAGTCGTGCGACTGGTCCATAAGTATGGTTCATTTGTGCATATGGTTCATAAGCATGGTCCATTAGCATGAATAACCACCTAACCACTTGACTAAGTTGAACACATTTTTGAATCATTATTGACTCAGAACTATGTAAAACAACCTCAAACCTATATAAAATGTTAATAAATATATGTAATACCAATTACAATACGAATATGATATAAACAAATACAATTCAACATCAAAATACATATCATATTTCTTTAAACATTTTCATTACATATGTGTAAGAAATGCAAGACATTTATATTTAAGAACATAAACTAGGAACAATGTATCAACAAAATCCCCCTTAGACCTAGTTTATCATATTGTCTAGCATTCTTCACATATTCTTGGAATTTCTTGTACTTCTCCTCTTTTCTGACTCCGGCATGTATCTCGAATGCAAAGCAGAGTCGTATAACATGTTGGAATTAGAGAGCTTATATAATATCCTGCGTGTCATAGAATAGTGGCCACTTGTACAATGTATATACATCCTCAGCAGACCAGTTAGTGAGCCACATTGGGTCAAATATCCTGATAGTCTCTATTTTACCCTCTATGTTCAACACTATGATCGCTTCCCTCGTCCTCCAGTCGTAATACCACCATTTGAAGTGTGGAGTGAAGTCCTGAGACATCTCCCGCAATGGGATCTTAGACATTATACGTGGGGGACTCCACTTCAGCACTACCTTAGGCTTCCAAGTTTTAGGGTCAACTTCAGTCGTATGAACGAACCTGTTAGGTTGTTAAGGTCTGAAGTTTACCCATCTGGTGTGGTATTCTCTCTTCAGTGCCATCTCCAACCAGCCCGACATCTTCCTCGGGTTGGCATACAAAAGGTCTAAACAGGCCAACCTGTTCAGCTCAAAACCAGGAAGAGTCTTCAGATCATGTGGGTATCTGAAGTACTCAATTCCCTTCTCCCGCTTCACAGCGTATACCTTCAGATCTTCAAAATAGGCCCAACTGATGATTTTACCTGACACCTTCTGATGTCTTTTAAACATGTACAGTTTGGTGTAGGCATTTGGCTTTGGAGGTTCACGTTAGGCTCTCATCTCTTTCAAACAAGCTGCCCATTCAGCCGTCTTTATATCAACATCAGCGTCTATAGCTTGGGCTTTACCTTTCTCTTTTTCTCTCTCTTTCTCTTTCTCATCAAGTGTTCCAAAACTATCACTGCCAAATGTTTCACGCAAGTCGGGGATAACATTACCCTCAGGGTCAGTGTACTCAAGATAATACTCTGTTATGACATCTTCACTCTCAATCTCATCCATACCTTGTAGCTCTTCATCACTAACAAAATCAACCTCAAGAGCATCTTTGACAAGCTTGTCAGGATTTCGTCTGAACATATCAGCGAGCTGCTCGTCAGTCAGGTCGTGGATGATTTCTCCCTCCTCTTGAGTGTAACTCACAGACCGTCTTACTATCCCTTGCAAATCAATAATCATTACGAGTTGAGTCTTTATTTGCTAAAGGGGAGCAATATCATAGTCATCAGTCTGTTGAGTTGTATCAGCTTGATTACACAACCAACAATGCATACATTAATCATTTATCAAAGACAGTAAACATAAATTTTCATAAATTATATTAATGTAATAAACATTTCAAGTACAAAATTTTCAAATATATAAACGTTTAAACATTACTTTTCCCTTCATCGTGTGTCTCTTCAGCTTGAGGAGCTGAGGAAGAGGCTCCTTGATCTTGGTTTCTCTTGGTGCGCCTCTCCCTAGTCGATCGTGTAAAGGCTGATGCAGTTGCCTCACCTGCCTGATCATCATCCTCATCATTATCACCTCTCTTGTCCTTCTTACTTCCTCCAGCTTCCTCCTCATCTCCTTCGTCATCTGATTCATCATCACTCAAATCATCATCATCGTCTCCATCGTCATCTCCATCACCCTTTATCTTTAGAGGCTCACTCCTCGTACCCTTTAGCCTCAACATCATCTTCTTATTCTGCTTCTCCAACTCATCAATCCTCTTGGCAGATGCAAGCACTAGCTCATTTTGAGCTTGCAGGGCAGTGTGAGCTCAAACTAAAGCTCTCTCGTGAGCTTCATTCTTCCCAGTAAGTTGGGCAATCTGCTTGCCCTGTGCTGCATTAACTGCCATCAGTTGGTTTAGCTGGTTGGCCCTCATATCATCGGTTGCCAACAGCTTCAGAACTAAATGGTTTAGGCTGGCCAACTGTTCCTCTAACCCAACAGTGGGTACAGTAGAGCTTTGTGGAGGTGGGAATTGGGAAGATGTGCTAGCTTGGGGAGTAGAGGGTGCAGTGGTGGATGTGGTGTAGATGGGAGTAGGAGTAGGAATGGATTGAGGTGGAACTATTTTCGGCATGGTGGGAGAAGTGGATGTGGATGCATGTGTGGTGGATGGTATGGTAGTGGTCGTGACTGGGATGGTAGTGGTGGTAGCTGTGGCTGTGGTGGTGGCAGTGGCTGTGGTGATGGCAGTGGTGGAAGAACTGATCAGAACAAATCTCTGCCTTTTGTTCTTCTTGCCATTGGGTTGTGCCATTTGTTTCCTCATGGAACCCTTGGCAATCAGGGCTCCCCCTGAGCTCATAGGCTGGTCGGGTGTGTATAATAGATCTGTGACGTCAGCGTCACAACCCTCAGAATCAGCCTGGCGTCCTCCAACTACCTCTTTTCCCTTCTCCGTAGCAACCACCCTGCTACCTACTCTCCAGGTGAGAGGCTCATCATCAGACTCTTCATCCTCATTAATCAGAAAGTCCTGGTGGATAGCAGCTTGCTCAGATCCACAAAGTGCTGATGCACCACTCTGCTGAGGTCGTGGAGGAGTAGTAGACGTGTAAGTGGCTCGTGTCTGGCTTGATCCCTCCTCTCCACCACTTTGACCATGTCCTTGGTCATCATCATCGTCATCGTCGTCATCGTCAGGGATCATGACTGGCTCAACATCGGAGTCGCATCATGGCGCCACTTCTTTCTAGCGGGTGCGACGTAATCGATGTTAGCCAGATGACCAAACAACCTCCCAATCGGGGGCTTCACTTGCTTCCCCTGGTAAACCTTCATCCTTCCAGGGGTAGTGTCATCCATAACTTCTAACACTACCTCATCATCTTTGTTCTTGGGCAGTGAGGGGAGCTTCTCATCAATAATCATCTATAGGAACCAAGGGTACATACCGAAGCCCTTCTTCCCCTTCGCCTCAATGTTCTCCCTCAAATACCGGAAGAACATCCTAGAAAAACTGAACGGATGGTTCAGTACCAGTGCAACGAATGCATTCTGGATTTGGTCGCTCATCTTGTCAAATCCTCCTCTTCTTGACACGATGCACTTGAGGGTCACATGTGCCAAGTACTTAAACTGTGGGCACATGTTGCTCTGGTTTAGCACGCCGACATTGATGTCACCGGCGTACTTGATCCTCAAGAAGCAGCACCTAACAGTCAGGCGATGCAGCTTGGTTGGGTAGTCTCCATCCTCACCCCAAATCCAAGACTCTCCAAATATCATCCTCCCCTATATCGATATCAAGTCCGAAGATAGAACTTCGGATCCGGTATGGCTCGACTGAGCGATCGACAACAGCATTCTCCCACAATGCCTGCCGTATAGATCTGTACGGTGTGCATGGAGCTGAAATAGCTCTATATATCCTTGACCGTCTAAGGAAATCTATGATGCCAACGAACTCTGAAGCATTCCTAGAAGTAGAGTCGAGGTAAGCACAAATATTGTGCTTGGTGCTCATCGTCCATCTGTCAGCCATTTTGCTGCAACACAAGTAACAAACACATTAGATCCGTTTACAAGAGAGAACATATGAGTTAGAACAGATTTTACCCAACTGGTTCAATCGTATGATTAAACCATGTGACTGAACTCAGTCGTGTGATTGAGCCTCCGACTGGACTTAGTCGTATGTCATGACATGCGGTTGAGTCAGTCGTGCGACTGAGTCACCGATTGATTCAATCTTGCGATTGAATCGTGCGTCTGGCTCTATCTTGCGACCGAAGTTCATCCGTATGTCCTTTCGCATACCCTACTGTGCGAGTCCAAAATTTTGAATCTTTGTCAAATCAGTCATTTACACGTCAAGATTAGATTCATTTGACGTGAATGGACTTGATTTTACACTTATTATCTTTTAAATGCACGTTTAGGTTCATTTAAGTGTTCTATTTTAGGGTTTTTAGTTTCAGTTCTTGTTTTAAGAGATTCGGACATTTTGGATCGATTTGACGTTGTTATTTCACTCGTTTTCAGTTTCACTATACCTGTAGATGGAAAGTAATTGATTAGTAAGGCAGTAATCGGTCAATAACGGAGAAAAATTTGAAAAAGGTGGGTATGGTAATCGGCGGTTTTGTGAGAGCTTTATGAAATCAAGTTTAGGGCTACGACCGATTGAGCCCCTTTTATACTGATTTATGATTCAGTCGTTTGACTGGACACATACGGATGATTCATTCGTGCGACTGAGGTTCAGTCGTACGACTGACTTAGACTTCTTCAGCCAGTCGTACGATTGGTTCATACTTGTGATCCAATCGTATACTTTGACCCAGGTTTTGAATCACAAGATCTGATTCTATGGCTGTTGAAGGACTGGGTTCAAAAGTTCTAGTTACTTCATGATCAGTTGTATGTGTACTTTCAGTAGTGGGGACCTGTTCCTCCTGGTTCACATTTTCAGGTTCAACTTCTTCATCATCAAAGGAAGAATCACTTATTTCTAGCTCTCCCCCTGAAAGGCTAGTAGTACCTTCTAATGGAGCTGAGGATGTCGAGCCTTGAGTAAGAGTGTTCAGAACATCGTACATCATTTGAGTGGCCACCTCGTCATCAGAATAGGAAGAAGGTAGATGAAAGGATTTAAAAAATCCATCATGGTCAAAGAAGAAGGAAGGTCCTTTTCCGACATGGGGGTGGTGTATCTTTGTACATCAACATTGCACCATACTTCTACCTGACCAGTTGAGTTACTGTAAACCCTTTTGTCTGGTATACTGTAGCCAAGAAAGATAACTTCTTCTGCCTTCTCGCAGAACTTCCCAGTCTGATTTTTCTTTAACAGCATGCAGGGTGCTCCAAATGGTTCCAGATACTCCAAGTTGGGTTTACGTTGCTGGAGCAACTCATAACAAGTGTTTCCATGATGTTTGACCACTAATACCCGATTTAGAGTATAACACGCATTAGCCACTTCCTCGTTCCATAATTCAACCGGCTTTTTTCAGTTAGCTAGCATTGTCCTTGCTGTTTCTATCAAGCTCCTATTCTTCTATTCAGCAACTCCATTCATCTGTGGAGTGTAAGCAGAAGAGAATTGATAAACAATCCCTTCTCACGACAGAATGCCTCCATCCACTGATTCTTGAATTCTGTTCCGTTGTCTGAACGTATTTTCCTTACTTTTAGCTTATAGAGTGACTCCAACATGGTAAATAGATGTTTGAATGATTCAAATGTCTCTGACTTCGCTTTCAGAAACATCACCTAAGAGAATCTTGAGTAATCATCCGACACCATAAAGCAGTACCAATCACCAACAATGCACTTTGTGCTGACAAGGCTAAAACAGATCCATATGTAGAAGCTCAAGAGGAATCTCGATAGAATGAACTTTCTTTGATTTGTGAGACTTCTTTGTTTATTTCCCTTTCTTGCATGCTATGTAGAAGTCTGGAAGCTGGAAGTTCTTGACAGTAACTCCGTCCACCAGATCATTCTGAACCAGATGATTCATCTTCCTGGGATTGATGTGTCCCATTCTCCTATGCCAGGAAACTGAATCCTTTCAGTTGCTTTTGAAAAGAAACACTGAGCAGTAGACTCATTTGTGGAGGCTTTTGAATGGTCCAAGACATACAGGTCATTATATCTTGAGGCTGACATTAGAACTTGCTCCTCCGGGATAACATACTCCTTCTTAAGTATGTAACACTTCTTATTGTCAAACACGACCTTAAAGCCCTTATCACAAATTTAGGAGACAGAAAGTAAGTTGTTTTGCAATTGCTAAATGTAGTTTACCTTGTCGAACTTTACCTTCTCGTTTCCCACTTCGCCTTGAGCGGTAATATAACCTCCTTTGTTTCCTGCGATAGATACATGTCCCCCTTTAATTTGCTTGACGTTTAAAAGGAGAGACGAATTCCCGGTCATGTGCCTGGAAGCCCCACTATCAATAATCCAGGTATTAGTGATAGCGCTGTAACGGACAACCTGTGCAGAACTAGACGAGTCAGCCATAAGTGCAGATCCAGACTCTTCAATAACTGGAGATTCTAAGTTTGCAGCATTCAACTCTTCTTTAACAAGATGATCTACCACATCCATAGCTTCTTCAGTATCTGAACGTGCATGCTCAGCTATGATGTCTCCTTTGCTCGTAGATCCATCATCCAAATCATCAACTAGTGCTATATTTGATTCTCCCTCAGATACAAATCGGAAGGACCAGTCTTGTCCTTCATCGCCTTGAGCGACCATAGCTTTTGACTCTTTGCTTGATGATGCCCCGATTTTCTCTTTGTCCTGACGGTTGAACGAAGGAAAAGGGTTTCCATTACCAGTCTTCTTCTGCTTTACACATTCACGTTTGAAGTGTCCCTTTTCTCCATAGTTGAAGCATGTGGCCTTGGTTTTATCAAACCCAAACATAGTGTCTTTAGTAGCAACCAACTTCTACCCCGTCTTCTTAACAAACTTTTTGGCTCTTCTATCTGCACTAGCCAAAGCCCACATTATATCCATACACTCCTACTCAGTCTCATCCACCTACTCGTAGTCCTCGTCAGTGATATGACAATTTCCAATCTTCCCTGCCACTAACCCATCATAAGAATGCACCACTGCAGCTAAAAGATCTATGTGCTCTTTGGCCACTTCCACAGTAACATTTCTAAGATTCTCGGTCTACAGCTTGGTAAGTTTAGAATCAGGAACTATGTATTGGGTTCCAGATGAACCTGACGCTTTGCTTCCCAAGGAACTGCTTTGGGAAGGAGTAGATGAATTAGATACAAATGTCGTTTGTAGCGACGCCCCTGATGAAGCTGGAGTAGGAACAGAGTTGTACAGTGAAGGATTCTGAGCGTAGGATCCTTTCTTATACTTGTATTTCAGTCGTAGTTCCTCCTCCCTTAACTTCAAGATAAAATCATTTACGTCTAATGATGCAAGAGTGTCATTTTGTCTCAGATTAGACACAAATGGATCCTATCTTTCTGGCAGACCATCAGCAAAACTTGAAACTTTGTCTTCCATAGATGTAGTCACACCATGAGTATGCAGTTCACTCATCAAATGATAAAACTGATCAATGATATTATCTAAGCTCTCATTTTTAATTGGTGAGAAATTATCAAATTTCTTTTTGAGAGCTTTAGCCTTCAGCGCCTTCAAGGTTGCATTACCATCATATCTCTTTTCTAAAGCCTCCCATAGCTTCTTCGACTACTTGTTTTCAGAGAATTGATGGAATATATCCTTAGGTATTGACTGAGTCAACAATGCATACGCTTTCTTTTTAGCGTTATGTAGAACCTTTTTAGCTTCATTCATACCCCCCAAAGTCAACTTCACCCTATTTGCACTGACTGGTATAGTATAACCAGTCTCTATAGATGTCCAAAGATTTAGGTCAACACCATTCAAGTATATCTCAAACCGTTGTTTCCACTGAGGGTACTCATCCAAAGGTAACTAGATGTTTGAATGATTCAAATGTCTCTGACTTCACTTTCAGACACATCATCCAAGAGAATCTTGAGTAATCATCGGTCACCATAAAGCAGTACCAATCACCAGCAATGCTCTTTGTGCTTATAGGGCCAAACAGATCCATTTGTAGAAGCTCAAGAGAAATCTCGATAGAATGAACTTTCTTTGATTTGTGGGACTTCTTTGTCAATTTCCCTTTCTTGCATGCTATGCAGAAGTCTGGAAGCTGGAAGTTCTTAACAGTAACTCCGTCCACCAGATCATTCTGAACCAGATGATTCATCTTCCTGGGATTGATGTGTCCCATTCTCCTGTGCCAGGAAACTGAATCCCTTTCAGTTGCTTTTGACAAGAAACACTGAGCAGTAGACTCAGTTATGGAGGCTTTTGAAAGGTCCAAGACATGCAGGTCATTATATCTTAAGGCTGATATTAGAACTTGCTCCTCCGGGATAACATACTTCTACTTAAGTATGTAACACTTCTTATTGTCAAACACGACCTTAAAGCCCTTATCACAAATTTGGGAGACAGAAAGCAAGTTGTTTTGCAATTGTTGAACGTAGTT
>BJCO01775943.1:0-14308 GCA_018326465.1 Flaveria floridana | reverse complement strand
TAGTATGATTACCCAAATTTAGAAAATATATACAATATGTCTGTATAATGACAACCGATTTTTACAAACTCGTAAACAAATTAAATACAAAACCGTCAGATTAATAATAAATAAATACTTGTAATATGATAAATTATTAATAAACACAAAACACAAACTTGTGAGTTACGATTAGGTTAAACGTGTGATAAAATTAAAATAAAAACAAACTGTTATGATTAAAAAAAATATAGAAAATATATGCAATATGTCACGGTTTGACCAAACCGTGACATATAGCCCTCAAAAACCCTAATCAATTCCCCATTAATTACATACCCAATTATTGGGCAATAATTGCAACGGATCCCCATATTAGTCTGGGCTCTAACTGTCACGGTTAGACCTCACCGTGACAGTTAGGTCTCACACCCGACTGAACGGTCACGGGGAGCCCTAACCGTGACCGTTTGAATCGGTTTAGCCCAGAAAAGAGCGGTGTGTGCAGAATTCCTCTTGAAATATGAATGTGGTTCATGGTACTTCAAGAGGTTTGAATTTCAACATTAAGTTTGCTTTATATCTTAACCAATGATGATTCTTAACCATGTTTCATTGATTATGGGTTTCACAATCATGAAACAGATCGTTTGGGTTGAAATTGATCGAATGTATATTTATATGCTCATAACTTGATAAACTTTAATTCAAAACTAATAGATCAGAGTCATAGTAATATAGTGTTTTAGTCTTATTTAATACATTAATTGTTTATTATTTTATTTAAAGTGAAACACAATGGAAATAAAGTAAAATTTTTATTGTGTTTTGTATAAGTAGGGACAACTGTTTTATTGTTTTAATTTTATAATTACAATGAATCTTCTAAATACCTAATGTTTAATTAAATTCTCTTTTTCAAGGCTACAAAATAGCATTGGTGTTGGGCCTCATGCAATTGGTTTGGCCATGCTTTTGTTATGAATATGTCCAATTATAGGATTTAATTTATGTATTATAGCAAATAACTCTATAATATAATCATATCACCTGGACTTTATATGTTACAAGATATTAAGAGTAAAAAAGCTCATTCTTATTTAGAAAACCTTCTCTAATCTTTACCTTACAGGTTTTGTTAATTAGCATTTAGCAAACCACCTCCTTTCCTAATTTATGTATTTACTGGGACTACCGTCACAACACGCGGTGAAACTTTCTAGTTAGATTAAAAATAGTAAATTCATAGGAGTCAAAACTTAATTTATACTCAAAAGGAATGGAAGTTCCTATCTTTTTTACCATCATAAATTCAGTTCCCTTTCTTTTCATGATGTATTAAACTTCATTATATACATACTATAATATAGTGTCGTTCTCGAGAATCTCAAAACGTTGCAGCCCCGGGCGAATAGAAAAAATAACCCCCTTTAATATAGAGTGCTCAACTTTTTTTTTAAGAAAAATTGAGTATTAAATTGGGTTTAGATAGGGTAAATGGTAGTTGAATGAACTAATTCAAATGTTAATGAGTTCTAATTTTTGACAAGATAAAAATAATTAAATTATTATTGGATTTGTTGATGACCTATAGATTATTTTTTTGAAAAAATATATATACATGTATAATATAAAAAATTTTGAAAAAAATATGGGCCCTAGGGGGTCATTATATTATCAGCGTTATGTGTGTTAGCGAAGTTCTTGTCTTTCTCAAATTGTTTCCAAGACAAATAAAACATAAAACAAAGATGTTAATTATATTATCCAGCATTATGTATGTTAGTGAAGTTAGTTGGAGAGTAAGAGCTAAGACTCGCGGCTGTGTAAAAATATTTTAAAATATTTATTCTCGATGAATAAATTGTTGGGAATTTTAAATCATTAGCCTTTTTTCTTGATGATTTGATTTCCAACTTAGATCAATTCGGCACTCTCCATTTGCTAACCAGCTAATAAGATTTTTCCCAACATGATTTGGATTTTGCAAAATAAATGGGTAATAATTGCGCAAATTGAGAGAAAACCGAAACATTTCCAACTTAGAACAATAACGCTGACCATAAGGAAAGCTAATTAAAGGGTTTTAAAAAAAGAATTAGACAATTTTGGTGAATTCCCTAAGGTTATAGTTAATGGTAAATTGGGTGGGGAAACTTAATCAACTTAAGTCTTATGTCATGTGGCACAAAAGTTATTTATTTATTATAAGGTACCAGATTTAGTAAAACCGTGTATTATACGTATTGAATAATCAAATATTATAATAAAATTTATTACGTATATAATGATATTTAAGATATGATATAACCGAAATTACGTATAAATAAATACTAAAGTTAATAAAACAGTGATATTAACTTTTTAAAAAATTATTTTTAATTTTTTTTCCAAAACAAAAAAGAAATTATTTTAAAACAAACCATATAGAAATGTCATTTTAAAAAAACTTCTTTATTATAACTCCCAAATCTAATAATTTTTGGTTTTTAAAATATTGACTTTGTAAAAATACCAATTCTAAAATATTTTGTTTTTTTTTAAAAGTTTATTATTTTATAAAAATTTGTTTATTTAGAAATGACATTAATAAAACCTCTTTCTTAACTTATTGAATTTAAAAAGATCTTAAATAATATTATTAGTAAATAAGGTGATTATTTAATAGGAGGAAAAGGAAAAATTTTTGATGAGAATAATTATAATGCTTTGTGTCATCCAACATTAGAATAAAAAGATAAGATATAGATTTGGGTTCTTTATTAGTATACAGTGTAGATTTGAACCTAGTAGTAGTAATATATGATTTCTTTTGACTTTCAGAGTAAAAACAATGTATCTGAACAGTAACGCTACATAATTAGCTGACTTGCAGTTGGAAGCAGGGAAACAAATACCATAAATTGGAGCGCCTAAAAATATATATTGTTGACTTAAAATCAATATCAACTGATTGTTACCAAAGAAGTGAAATATGATATCAAATATGATTTAGTAAAGGCGGATTAATCATATACACACGGGGTCACAAACCTACTAGAGCAGTAGTTCTTGTTTCTTTTACTTTTCCAATTTTCTCCATTCTCCTCTCAAGTTCTTATTTCTTTGACTTTTAAATATTTAAAGCGGGATCTTTTTGTTTCCATGATCACCTAAATGTTCATCGATATAAATGATGCCTGGATCATCACCATTGTCAACATGCCCCGCATCACTCTCATAATATTCAACATCATCATCGTCGTCATCCATGTCATTAACAAGTGTGTGGAACTCAGGTGGAGGTATACACTCCTCTGTGATAGCTTTGTCCTGTCTCATAACAAGATGCCGAATGATTCTTTCATCTTTATCTAGCATACTCTTGAATTCATTAATCCATCTTGCTTCAATTTCAAAGTTCATCAAGATGTAATGTGCGTTTTTTGCTTTTTGTATTTTGTAAGCCAACCTTCGAAGTCCCCAGTCACTAAATCTGTGAACTCGACCCTTTTTCTCGCTTAGAAACTCTGCAAAAGATCAACAAAACGTATCTTTCAACATTTCCCAGTCAAACCTACCTATGTTACACAAAAGAACATGACAGATTAAAATAAATGCAATATCACGAGGTTTATCATTTTGACACTATCTTAAAATGGACCAAAAAGTGTGGGCAGGTCAACCTCATTAGACAAACTGCCACCTTTGCCACCCCCACTTGATACAATAAGAGTCAAACTCGTTATGTTACCAACTCAACTATATACAAATTTCGACAAGGAGGTGGCATCAAGAGTCTACTTAATGACACTTGAAAAGCCTAACTTAAGCGTTACATCTTTTTACTTCCGAGGAAAAAGGGTAAAATTCCATGTTAATTGATTCCCAAATAATGTGTTTTGACTCTTGAAAGTCAAAATTGCAGCCAGAGTAATATATCAGAGTTGATATTTAAGAGATTTCATATATGAGTAGCTAAATGAGACACATGATCACCTTGAATTTTAAGATTTACTTTCTCAACTTCTCGCTCAAAGTTCTCATGGATTAGATAGACCACTTCATAGTGGCGATCTACAAAGAATACGGGAAGAAAAACAAATTAGGCACACGCAGTCTTCGAGAAAAAATTTGGAACTATATCAAAGAGTACCATACATCAGTAACAAATTGGTGTAAAAATAAGGAAAATCAACACAATAACAAATACAAGTAAACATCGCAAAACCATTTCATTTAAAGATTGGATTATCATGGTGAATGTAATTGTATCGTTTTCATAATCATAATTAAACACATTGACTATTCATAAAAAAAACAAGAGAAAATCAACAAGAAGGTGTATTGTAGGTCAACCCGGCTCATTTCAACCTTGCCCTGACTAAAAAATGATTGTTTTCAACCGGAACCTGTATTGATTTTTTAGCCGATTTGACCATTCTGCCACCTGTAACACTAACTAGATATAAAATTAAAAACACGAGAAAAGGAAGCGTACTTTGTTCAGCATCCAAGTCGCTTTCCAGCATAAGATTTAGAGCTTCATAGAGTTCCTCTACAAGTAAAGAAGCATTATAAGTAGCTTTAAATTCACTCTAAGTAATCAAAATACAAACTTAAACTGAGAAACTAAGTAAAATATAACACAAATGAAGTCAATATCTAAAGTCAAACTTTATGGCTTACTTTCTTCGGCATCTGCAAATTCTGGAAGGAGTTTACCGTCTTCCTGTAGTACTTTCTGAAACACAAGTTAAGTACAGGTTAATGACAAATCTTCTAATTCAGAAGAAAGAATTTTTTCATATCGATCTTGTTTATGAACAGGCTGGCTATATTACACATGATTGCCAATCATAGCGAAGAATATATTTAACACACACATTTAAGGAAAAATTTGTATATTAACCCAAAGAAGATTTCCTGGTGACTTTAACATGTGCTTTAAAAAGTGGCTTTAATGACCTGAAGAATCAAAACCAAATAAGGAGTTAATTAAACAAAACTAAAAGAATTATACAAATGCTTGCACCTATTACTAGAACTATCCCATAGCGTGCTCGCATACCGCTATTTGGTGTTTTGCGACCACTTAACAACTAAATAGCGATTTTATTTATTTATATTTTTTTTGTAAATAGTTTTTGAGCTATTTAAGTGGTGCGAATGTAAAATAATTGACTAGTCATAGAGTAGTTTAGCTATTTTGGTATGTGAATTTGTATTTATTGAATGTAAAACATTTCTTAAATTTTCTACTACCTTATTGCTAAACATGAAATAGCAGGTGCTATTTGCCGCTATTTGCTAACGTAGAATATAGGCGGCTTGTGGCTATTGCTATTCACCGTTATTCGCTGTTAACAACTATGTGAACTATAATGCGTAAGCTAGTTATGTAACTGCATCCCACCCTAGACCCTCCTTTTCCTCCCACCAACAATATCTTACAAGCGTTATGTTTTTTTTTATGTTGAACTCATGCTATGAAAGTAATTTTATGTACTTTTATAAATGAACATTATTTTCTAAACCCTAAACATAGATAATCATTTTACCCAAATACATCCAGAAACCCAATAACGATGATATTGCTATATTACATTTGTTGAAGTTCTCAACTGTAATGAATCTAGTAAGTATTATAAGCTACAAACCCTGAGATGGTTTATGTAAATTCTGAATTTTAATTGTCCAAATCTAGAAGAATCGAAAAAGAGAAGACACAGATAATCACAAGAACTGCACTTCTACAGTCTACCAACATCCTCCCAATAACATTTTGTTCAACTAAGATTCAAGTCAACAAAAAATCAACTTTAGAAACACGAAAAATCACAAGAAATAAAATTTTAAGATCAAAATAACTGAAATTTAAGAAAAAACTGAGCAAAAAATGGATTATACCTCTTTAAGCAACACTGATTCAGGGAAGATACCAGTGGTTTCGTCGGGTCTGGCTACAAATCTATGTCTATCTTGTTTCTTCTTGTCAGAATCATTGTTTTTTTTGGTGGCCATAACGACTGATTTTCTAAGGGTAAAAGGCAAATTTTGTGAAGAAAATGGGAAAGATAAAGTAAACCCATTTCTTAGGAGTGAATTTGAGTTGCGATTTTTGTCTACAACCCTAAAAATTGAAGAAGATGATAGAGCCTCCATTGAACTAAAGTCTGAGAAACCTTTTACGCTGAAAAGATAACGATGCGGCCTGAAATCCAATATATCATCGTTGAGGTACTCCGTACGGGCGGGCTTTACAGTGAAAACCAGATGACCGACCCGTTACCGCACATGCCTTTTTGTTTATCTATACTAGTATATTAAAGAGGAAGGAAGGATAAAGCGGTAATTTCATATGGGGATTAAGACACCCATATGAAAGATTATGTCTAAATACTTAAAAATTAACACTTTTGTTTCATTTATGCCTTTAGTATAACATATAATTCAAATGGTACAAAATCTAAAGCATATACATTTGCCCAGCCATCACTTTCAATGTCATACATTATTGCTATTAAGCTCCCAGTCCCCTTCCCCTTCCCCTTTCCGGCCAACTCAGACGCCGGGAGCATTCATCACAGGGATCATTTATAATCGTATGGATCATTTAAGTCCATTCAATTCCACCATCTATACCCAAAATCTTATAGCATCCCTCAAATCATGTATCGTTCTGCAGCAAATCTTGCTTCTAATTTTAGGTAATCTCTCATCTCATCTCATCTCCCTAATAATTGTTAATCAACACTCTTCTGATTGTATCTATTCAAGATTTTATATTTTGTTTAGACACTCAATTGTCTAATTAGTTGCCATTCGTTGTTTTGATTTTTAGGAATGTAAACAACATAACTCAAACATGTATTATGTTGATCTTGTTATATCTCTGTTTGATTTTTTCACATACATGTATGTTCAATAGGATCGCCCGTTTCATTCCACTTCTTTTGCGATGGCCGCTCAATCATCAATCCCATTCCTTGATTTCGGTTTCTAAGGATTTCATCTTTTGAAAAAAAAAACAAAGTTTAAGGTATCATTTTTACCTATATCTATTTGGTTCTTGCCTCAATTAATTGTTTTTAATTTAGGTTCTTTTTGTTCCAAATTATGATTGTGCAATTCATCGATTGTAGTTCACATCTTTCGAGGATCCCAAAGCTGACTTTTATGGGCCTGCCATACGTATCGTTTTAACAGCCAGTCATAGAGGAAACCAAAAATAGGGTTAACTTCTATGTTGTGGCGTCTTAATTTTCAATTCGCTTCAGATCAATGTAAGCTTATAATTTCATCTAACTTTATGAATATACCATTGTTGTTTGTTTGATGTCCTTAGTTAATTTATATATGAGTTTTAATATGTTGGTATACCGGTTTTTTGTGATCCATTTGGGTGTGTTTACGTTATTGCTTAACTAGGGTCGTTTATTACATTCTCATATTTGGTTTCATGCTAAACCGTCTTGAGGTTTTATATTGAACACTGGTTTTGTTTGCCCACCAAATGCTAAAATTTAGCTTAAATTTTTTGATATGTTTCAGGTTTTGTAATGTTGGGCAGCGAGGTGGTATAACTATAGTCATTTTAAAGTTAAATCCCACCTTTAGGTAACTTTTTAGCACATTAACTACAATTAGAAACACTTTATAACTAGGTTTTTGGTTTTGAATGTTTGTTGGTTAGCAATGTGGTTTTAAGGTGTTGTTTGTAGTCACAAGGTATAAAGTACATAATGTTATGCTTAATGCAGCCTATATTAACAGGCCCAATTTGTATTTAGATGTTTGTTTACATGTCTAAAGCTGGAAAACAATTTTTAATCATGTCTTGGTAGAAGTTGGTAGAAATTTTGGTTGGAAAATCTAAACTTATAAAGAAAGTCTTGAAATTGGTTCTAGGGTGGCATAATTAGATGATATTGGAATCCAAGTCAAAATTTAAAACTTTATATGATTAAATGATTAACACACATCCTATATCTTCAATTATTCAACAAATTTTGATGCATGTGCGTAATTAACTTTAATCATGCTTAGTTACATGTGTTATTCTGATTGCTTTAAATTAATTAACTTAAAAAACGACAATAGCAACGTATAATAAGCAAAATTGAACAGAATCATTAGTAAGGATCAATATTATAAAATTAAAAACACACAAATGAAGGAGGATGATTATAGAACACACCTATGAACAACAACTCAATTTTTGCATGATTATATCTTAACTTTTAGGTTCTGAAACAACTTTGTTCATATGTTAGATTTATCTATATGTTTGCTTTGCAGATTCAACATGAAATAATAAATAATCTTTAACATGGATTTTCAAGAAGTTAGTAGTAAGTTTTCTCATTCATTTTAGTAACCAAGTGAAATTTTTTAAATGAATCTTAGTGGACAAACTAATTCTTTGATTTCATAATTGTTTCAAAATGTGGTTTATGTAGCATGCTAATTTCAGCTTCAAGGTCCTTCAAACTGGCAGATCAGGTAGCGCATTATCACATCATTTGAATATGATCTTTGGGTGTAAATTATTTTTAATCAGGTAGCCAAGTTTGTATTTAAATGTATTTTTTATATAGTTCGTCTTCTTGGATGTGGATTTATCATTCCTAAGATTAAAAGGCTCACTCATGTCATTGCTTTCGAGTTTCAAGTACCTGGTGCACGATCCAAGCGTTGTTTATATTGTAGTATATGGGTTTGTTTGTTTATTGTTCCTAAATTCTTTAAAGGCGTTCTGTTTTCATGGTGTGTATATTTATTGTTCTTTTTGGTTTAAACAGGGCATAATTTCTCATTAACAAAATCAGAAAGTGACACCATTTGATCGAGTAAAGCAACAAGATCCAGAAACCATAACATTTAAAAACTCCGCCGCAACACGCGGGCTAATCTACTAATATGTAGTTATGCACCAGAGTGAATTTTTAATACTACATAAACCAAATGTTAAACTAACTTGCTTATCAAAAATGTCATAAAATATTAATAAGTTTTAAAATTGTTTGAACTTATCACTCATGTATATATTATTTCAATTAGGTCAATAAACTATTAAATCAAATAGAGATTGATTTTTTGTGTCAAGATGGTTAGAATTCCATCTCGCATAACAAAAATTTTAAATTAAACAAGAAAAATGTTAAAAACCTATAATTTATATAAAATATGAAAACTGGGTGAATTAATTGAAACATGTTTTATTCTTGAGTCATCTATTTGGAACAATTTAAAACTTAATTACTACTTTGGACAGATCATGTTTAAGTTTAACCCAATGAGTTCAAAGGTTGATCCATTTAACCCATTTTTTATTTATTATAACTTTTATACATGTTTTATTGTGACAACCTTAAAATTCGGGCCAAATTTTTTTTTATTTGGCCTAATGCAATGCATTAAATAAGATCAAAGCCCAATAAACAACTAGCCCAATTGTGACCCAATAAGAAAATCCAAACCCAAAAAGTAGTATTTTAAAATGTTAAATAAAACATTTCGCTAACCGGAGAATTCATTCTAAGTTTTAACGATCACATAGTAAGATATATGCGTATAGAACCGTTAACCTATCACTGCAAACCGAAATTTGACAATTAACCGTGCAAATTTGGTAAACTCTGGATATATGACAATAAGCACGTAACTGTAAGGATTACACTTAAAGACTGATGCAAGCAAAGAGCTCTCAGCAAGCACAGGTGAAGTATATGGAAGTTACTTTGGAAGATTTGATATAACTCAGTGAATTATACTAAGTATCAAATCTTCTGAAGCCAAAACACAAAATTTTCCAAAGTCAAAGATGAAGTCTTTCAAAGCTTCAAAGACAAAGTCTTCCAAAACCAAAGACTAATTTTTTTCCGAATATAGAGAATATATATTTTTCTAAATCACCTTTTAACAAAAGTTGATTAATTTTCGCTACCACCTCTAAATAATCACCAACTTAGATGAGTTGGTGAAAAGTCCATATTTTTTGTCAAACTGTAGATTAAGGTCTTATGTCAGTAACTTTTTACTTTTGTACTTTTATCCTTTTTATATTAGATAAAGATGTGAACTATGACGTGTCATAGTCACTAGTCAATAAGCAATCTTCCTTTTGACTTTACATTGATCTTGTTGTCTAGATTTGTGTTTCAAACTGGCCTTCAAAGTATGAAAGGTTGTAGAATGTAGTATAAAGTATATCAAGTACTTGTAATTTCCATGTAATCTTTGTAACACTTGCAAAAACTTGAGAGCAATATACATTATTGTTAAAAACCATATTAGAGTGTTCTTCTTCTGTTCTTTACTTGTATTCTTTGTTTCATCATAAATCGGTTCCCTATTTGATCTTCTAAGTGTTATAACTCTCTAACTCTATGAAACTGTTACATTGACCCCCTTCACCGGTCCTGTAATTGGTATCAGAGCATTTCAAGCTCTTAATTGTAAGATCTCACCATCTTTGTTGATACATATGTACCTAGTTTATGATGTTAAATGTAATAGTCTTTCATGTCTTACACTGATGTAATATGATGACTTAATGATAAATGAAATGCATTTTAATGTTTATTTGTGGTTGATTATTTCATATTATTATTGTATTGAGTATGATTCACATGTATGAACTTTATATATAGGTTTGATGTTGTTGTATATAGTTCTAAGTCAATAATGACTTAGAAATATGTTCAACTTAGTCAAGTGGTTATTCATGCTAATGGACCACACTTATGGACCATACGCACGAATGAACCATACTTATGGATCAGTCGCACGACTGAACCAGGTGACTGGATCAGTCGTATGATTGAGACATAAGTTTGACTCAGTCGCACGACTGAACCTTCAGTCGTGCGTATGAGTCAGACGCATGAGTCAGTCGCACGACTGAACCATGCTAATGGTTCAGTCGTACGAATGGACACTAAAAAACTATAAATACCACATAATTCGTGGAAAAACATATCATTTTGAATACTTTCATACCCTAGCCGTCCAGAGCATCCTAAGTCGCCCATCCAAGTTCATAGTTCGTTCCTAATTGATTTCAACTCGTTCTTAACGTTTGTTTTATCGTTAGATCGATCAAGGTGTTCGTTCTCACTGATTGGATCACCAATCAAATAGAATTCCGCGCTATTTGATCTGGTCTCACGCAGAATCCGTTAGTACTCCGTACGAAAACAAGTGGTGTCAGAGCTTAGGTTCATGATTTTGCGTGGATTCGATTAGTTTTGGTGTTAAATTCAACGTTTTCAATCAAAAGATCCACTTTTTGCTTCAAAAACGTGTTTTTGACGAGTCTTTGTGTTAAAGTTTTGACCTTTTACCATAAGGCAGATTAGGGTTCGTGAAAATTCTTGTTTTTGTGTCAAAGTGTTCAAAAATTCGACTTTTTCCCGCAACATAGCCTCAGTCGCACGATTAGCTCAATCGCACGACTTAATCTCATTCGCATAGTTCAATCGCATGACTGGACTCATTGTCACAGTTCATTCGTATGATTGAGTTTTTCCAGTCGGTTGACCTCAAACGTCCTGTTCATTCGCACGACTGAATCCAATCGCACGATTAAATACATTCGCATCGTTCAATCGCACGATTGACCCAGTCACCTTGTTCAATCGCACGTTTGAATCTGTTCTGTCTCAAGTTTGTCAAGTTTAAGAAATGGAGGATCAGTTTGTTGTGTTTACTTCCGGTAAAGACTCTCGTATCCAATATCTTCTTCTTCTGGAGAATGAGATTGGGAATCACAACAAACCGCCGGAGTTGTTAACGTTGGATGAGTATCCTCAGTGGAAACAGTTGTTTGAAATCTACTTGAATGGAGTTAACCCAAACCTTTAGACATCTATTGAGACTGGTTACACGGTACCAGTCAGTGCTAATGGGGTAAAATTGACTTTGGGAGGAATGAGTAAATCCCAGAAGACTCTGCATAATGCTGAAAAGAAAGCATATGCCTTGTTGACTCAGTCTATACCTAAGGACATATTCCATCAGTTCTCTGAGAACAAGCAGTCAAAAAAGTTATGGGAGGCCTTGGAAAAACGATATGAAGGTAATGCAACTCTAAAGGCACTGAAGGCAAAAGCTCTCAGAAAGGAATTTGATAACATCTCTCTGATTGGGAATGAGAGCTTGGATGATATCATTGATCGATTCTATCATCTGAAGAGTGAGTTGCACACTCATGGTGTGGCAACATCTATGGAAGACAAAGTTTCAAGTTTTGCTGATGGTTTGCCAGACAAATGGGATCCATTTGTGTCTAATCTAAGACAAAATGACACTTTTGCTACATTAAACATAAATGATTTCATTCTGAAGTTAACGGAGGAAGAACTGCATCAGAAATACAAGTCAAAGCTCAGAATCCTGCATTGTACAATTCTGTTCCAACTCCGGCCTCATCAGGCGCACCGCTACAAACGACGTTTGTATCTAACTCTTCTGCTCCTTCCCAAAGTAGAACCCAATACATTGTTCCTGAGGCAAATACAACCAAGCTGAAGACCGAGAATCTCGGAAATGTCACTGTGGAAGTTGCTATAGAGCACATGGATCTTCTAGCTGCTATTGTTCAATATTATGATGGATTAGTCGCTGGGAAGATTGGAAACTGTCATCTTGCTGACGAGGACTATAAGCAAGTTGATGAGATTGAGTTGGAGGGCATGGATATTATGTGGGCTTTGGCTAGTGCAGTAAGGAGAGCCAAGAAGTTTGTAAAGAAGATGGGGCAGAACTTGGTTGCTACTAAAGATACTACATTTGGATTTGATAAAACCAAGGTCACATGCTTCAATTGTGGAGAAAAAGGGGCACTTAAAACATGAGTGTGTAAAGCCAAAGAAGACTGGGAATGGAAATCCTTTTCCTACATTCAACCGTCAAGATAAAGAGAAGGCTGGAGCATCATCAAGTAAAGAATCTAAGGCTTTGGTTGCTCAGGGAGATGAAGGACAAGACTGGCCCTTCCGATTTGTATCTGAGGGATAATCAAATGTTGCATTAGTTGATACCTTGGATGATGGATTTGCAAGTGAAGGAGACATCATAGCTGAGCATGCACGTTCAGATATCGAAAGAAGCTATGGATGTCGTTGATCATCTTGTTGAAGAAGAGCTAAGTGCTGTAAACTCAGAATCTCCAGTTAGTGAAGAGTGTGACACTACATTGATGGCTGATTCGTCTGGTTCTGCACAGGTATACTCTAAAGACGAATTATTTGAGAAACATGCTTGTGCTGAATGTAATAAATTTAGAGAAAGCATTGATTTTAAAATTTGCTAGGTTATTAGAACACAATGATAATCTAATAAATGATTTACAACTCTGCACTGAAGCAAATCGTGTTTTAAAACAAAATGAGTGCAACTTCAAAGAAAAGTTAGAACTTTTAGGGAAACAACTAAGGGAAACCGAGGTTGTTGCCTTAAATCAATCAAATGACATTAAGTTCTACTTAACCACTTTGGAAGACACTAAAAGGAAAAAATAGTTTTGCAAGTCGAAGTTGAATCTTTAAAACAAAAACTGCACAGTTTAGCAAGTTCCTCTCATATAGTTTAAAACTTGGTGAAAGAACGAAATGACGGGGAAGGTCTGGGATATAAGGTAGTACCGCTACCACATGTAATCCTTTTGAATACTAAATGTAGACCAATCAATAATAACTCAGTAAAGGATCATGTGGTGTCTACTCCTCTGGTTAGTGATCCAGATTCTACGGGTAAACCTGTGAAATCTGTCACTGAACAGAAGGCTACTACTTCGGGATTAAAAGATAAGATGCCTGTTGAGGATTTGGATGATAAAATTAAAAAGGTTAACTTAGGGTCAGGTTCACAAACGTCTATTTCAGAACCTAAACAGTCTAAATCAATGAACCCTAAACGTATAAATCATCAAAATCATAATAAAATGAAAGCAAAAGATGTTCAAAATGTCAAAACAATTAAATTTGTTAAAGAAGGTGAAACATCTAAAAGGGAAGAGAAACTACCTAGCCCCCTGATGGGTTTTGTAACATGTAAATCAAAGCTAGTTTAACCATTTAAACTATGAAAACGCAGTGGATAAAAGGTTTAAACATGTTGTTAAGAATCTGAAATTTTTCACCATTTTAAACCATAAACAAAACCCAAGAACATGGATCAAAATATATGTGAAATAGTATGCTATCAAACCATAAAATCAACCATAGGGGGTTCAAAGAAACAACCTTTCTTTCACAAAATGTTGTAGATGGATATGATGAAGAAGATGATGTTCTTGAATGTGTAGCCTTCAAAAGAGAAGACCTCAAGCTTGTATACCCACAAG
>BJCO01775934.1:0-12395 GCA_018326465.1 Flaveria floridana | reverse complement strand
CAAACAATATGTCCATGCCCTTGCTAACATAACTTCTTCATCAATCCATCTTTTAGCTTTTGTGAATATATTTGTGACATTGTGAAAGTGTGGGCCTTGTGACATTGGAAAGTTCACGTATTAGTTGTAATAGTGTGACGATTAGAATTATGGATGATGTGCCAAAGTGTCAAATGAACGAATTTGTTGAAATAATGGTTGTGAGGTTAGGTTTTTTTTTTATTTTTTTGACATTTTTTTAAAAATTAGTTGTATTTTGTCGAGGTGATGTTGATTACATAAAAAAAAAACAAGAGAGTGATTGTTTTAAAGAGTTGAAGTAGAGGTAGTGTGTATAAAATTGAGATGGAATTGTATTTATAGCATTAAAAAAATTTTGTAAGTGAAACGCTCAAATGACCAATGAACGGTCAAAAAGTGGGGTGGCGCAATTTGTGTAACCAGGTGAATTTTCACCGGCCATAGATATAACAAAAATCCTGGTTTGAGAGGATGGTCCTCTCACACACGGTCGAGAATTCCCCACCTTCTGTCGAGCTCAACACTGTCTCACGTTATAGCGAAACTTTAATCAGCAAAAGATACTTTTAACACACAACATAGAAAGAAAACAACATGACAAAATAAGCAACCACGAGTTGATGTATACTCTCATGGTTATCTTTGTTATAAATAGTATATCAACTAGACGAGGTTATTAACAAGCTTCTTGACCTAATACGTGTAACAATCCACATAAACCATACATATATATTGTTCGCTTTGCCCTGATAGGTCCCCCCAACTGATGTGATACTTAAATCTGTACTCTCTTAACCAAGATATATTTTGCATAGACGAACAATTGGTCGAATGAATGTAAAATCATGAATTCCTAGATGAACAATTTATTAAGGGTAAAACAGACAATATCTTGTTATGGTTTACGTGGGCAATTACAATACGATTATGAAAATTTAGAAACATAGAACTGTAACAACAATAATAATAATTTTAAAAACACATCGAATATTAATAAGCAAGTTAAACAAAAAGTAGTAAAACTTTTGTATATTACATTACAGTAAATTCTTAATAACATGATTTTGTATACTAAAACTAGATGGTGATGGTTCTGGCTCGCCCAAGACGAAAACTACTTGTAAAGTTGAAGCCCAACCAAAAACAAATCCAGTGGCTTCTATCATTTGTAAATTATTGTAGCCCAATAAATTATTTGTTCTAACCCAACTCAATTACCAACAACCAATAACGACCCAATCGAGACGGACCAAACTCGATTCACACCTGTTCTCTATTTGCTTGTGTTTTTCTTATAACTAAAATTTTATGTTGGTGCTACGAATTTGTTATTTTTTTATTTATTTTCCTTGCATGAAAAGATTAACTAAAAATCGTTTAATTAAAATTGTGCTCCTTGATTGGTAAAGGAGCATAGCACACATTCAATCTTGTCTATTATAAGCCTTCAGGTGTAATCTGTATGTTTAATAAGAATATTAATTGTTTTATGTTATAATTATTATCAAACATATCTTGTTTTAATATTATAACTTTTAAATAAGTATTATGAAATTCCGAATATATCATTACGATTTGCTTTGTTAATATAAATTTCGTTATAAACTTTATTCAAAACCGTGTTGGTTCAAACATAATGTGCTTTTACTTTTTTATGATTCACCCTTGTTTCGGTTTATAAGTTTTAATATATAGTATTTTATAAAATTCTAAATGATCATTGCAACCTGCTTATTTTTATTGTTTCGATATAAATTGGTTCAAAACCAAGGTGAAAAAGACAATAAGTTTTGATAAAATTATAATAAAAAAGTTATTTAATCTAAAAATACTAAGAATGATTTTATGCTTGACAAGTGTCTTCCTGATTTTATAAAAATGAGTGTATTTTGGTCATTGCGTCTTATAAGTCAGGTTATTGTGTCAAATATCAAATCATTGTGTCCATCATTGTGTTTTAGATCTTAAATCATTTCATCATTATATAAACTTTTGTGTTCTTATCATTGTGTATTAAAACTAAAGTTGCAACTATTTAAAACATATTGTGTCCAGAATAACATAATGACGAGCAAATAACACAATAAGACATTTTATTATTGTGTTTTACGTTTTATATCATTTTATATTATTTTAAACTAATTAGTTGTTAATTTATCATTATGTTTTACACACTTGAATTATAAACAATGCTATTCCATCATTATGTTTTTTTAGAATTTATCACTTCCAAAATAAATGAAAAACATGTAAAAATAGGTGATCTAACTCACCTTAATGAAATAATAAACAAACGCTAGAATTAGCTTTGACACCTAAGATACGCACTTCATTGAAAAATGCGTTAAGCTTCACCTTTCTTATGAAAAAGAGAGTTTTCTCTCTTACAAACTATTTTTGTGTCTTAACCTATCGCAAGTCTCTCTCATCCTTTATTATTTTGAATGTGTTTTATTTTAACAAATTCTAGACGGTTAGAAGTGTCTCCCTTATTTAGTTTTCGTTTTTGAAACTTGTCAATTCTTGAATAATTGTGGGTAATGTTGTTCCAACAAGGGAGCCTAAGGAATAAAGAAGGGAACATAATCAAGAAACATCAACCACAACCTTCAGGTACCACGTCACATCTCTTGTGACACTTGACTTCGTGTCCGTACATGGAAAGGTTAAAAGATAAAAAATGTTTCATTAATTTTCAGCTATCTGGTAGTGATAGTGCATCTGAAATTAATTCAAATGGGGTTTATGATCATACTAAATGTTGAGAAATTATTGAATAGATGATCGTAGCCCGTGAGCTACCTTTCTCGTTTTCAGAGTATCATTGGTTTAATGAGTTAATGAAGTACAACAATCCTCTTTATCAAAAAGTAAGTAGGTCAACAATCAGAAATGATTGCATAAAAGTGATTGAAGTAGAAAGAGAGAAGCTAAAAAAGGGTTTTAATAAGCTTGCACCACCACAAAGTGGTGAGGTTAATTCTAATGCTATCTTGGAACGTCTAATTAAATGGGGTATTCAAGAAAAAATAGTTACCATTACTCTAGACAATGCATCTAATAATGACAGGGCAACTTCAATTTTAAGGAATACTTTTCAAGGAAAGTGAAAATTTCATTTTAAGGGGATGTTTTTTCATGTATGGTGTTGTGCTCACATACTAAATTTGGTAGTACATGTTGGACTTAACAAGTGCATTAAAAGAACAATGCATAAAAAGGATAATGCTTGCCATAAATAAACATAATATGTTAACATTCAAACAATCATTAACTAACACATTTGTATCATTAACATTCATAACATACACTAATGTAGTTTAAATTTCTTTTTCAGGTTTATAGATAAAAGAAATTTTTAACAAGTGTCTGCAGCAGATGAAGGTGGCCCACAACGGATGACCAAGTCTATGCAACGGATGAAGAATATACTCCAAGTGTCTACAGCGGATGAATAATCCATACAGCTGATGAACAATGTCCATTGCTGATGAACTGTCCACAACGGATGTTCAATTCACAACGGATGAACATTCACAGCGGACAACTAACATGGCAAACATATAAGTGTTCACAGCGGACATCATCCAAGACACAACAGATAGCTTATTCAACTTCCACAGTCGATGACTTAGCATCCACAGTAGACATGTTATCATCCATAGCGGACATGTTATCATCCACAGCGGATGACTTAGACTTAGGATTTTATATAATTTCGTTTACATAAGGGTAGATTAGTAATTGTAAATAGCTTTTTGTATAGGATATAAATATAATACTACCCTAATCCTTTGTAAGCTTTTGAACAATCAATACAAACAAACAGTTATTAACATTCAAGCATTCAATCACTAGCAATCACACACATATAATCATACACTGATATCATTGCATTGATCATGGGTTTCTGTACCATGATTAGTGTTGTTGTATCCGTTGAGAGGTTAGCAATGATCCTTAGGGGAATCATCATTGTTGGAGCTGTAAAAGATAGTCTATATTATCAACATAGTGAAAGTCAACAAAAGTCAACGTCACGGTCAAAGTCAACAAAAGTCAAACCCGATACGTTCGAGATGAGAAACCGAGACGAGACGTTGAAGATTTAGATGACTAGGAGTTTTATTGTAATAAATATATTTTGTGTGAAAAAAATATATTTTATCTTGTTTTTAGTCATTTTTATGCTTAATATGTTATTTTGCATTAATTAGCCTAAGTCTAGGGAGTTAAGTGCAATTAGTGAATATTAGACTAGACTATAAATAGGTTAATTGTCATTAGTGTTGGAAAGGTTGGATGACCAATAGATTGAGGGATTACTTGTAAACACATTATTAGCAATCTAATTAAAGATCAAAGGGGTTTTGATTGTGATTATCATATTTTGATCTATAATCTTCATGATTTGATTCAAGTGTGCTTATTCTTGGATTTACAATTTGGTATCAGAGCCATTTTGGATCAAATTCTGTGAAGATTTGAAGATTTTTAGAGAGAGAAGTTGAGGTTTTGGTTGTTTTTGTTCAATATCAAGTTTTCATCAATTTTAGATCAAATTCGTGTGTATTTGATATGAAATTTGCTTGAATTTTGTTGGTTGTTGGTTGGGGAAGCTCTGTTAATCATTAGATCTCAAATCCATTGAGTTTTTGATGATTTCAGATTGATTTCATGTTGAAAAAGTTTTTCAGCTTCGTTCAGCGAAATTATCTATTCATCCAGCGAAAGTACGAGTTCTTCCAGCGAAACTACATCGGTTATCCTCATTGAAGTTGTTTTCTACTGTCCTGCGAAACTAGTTTCATTAAACGAAAGTTCAACAGTGCTTGTGGGTGATTTACAAGCGAAATTGCTGCCGAAAGTATCATTGAACGAAAGTTCAAGCTTGTTTCGTGCGAACTTGTCGGCGAAACTAAGCTGTTTTAGGCATTTAGCTAGCGAAACTGCTGCCTAAATTTCCAGCGAAACTATTGTCGGCTTAGCGAAACTGGCTTAGCGAAACTGGAGTTCACAGCGAAACTAGCTCTGCGAAACTATAATTTCGGCGAAACTATCATTTCTTCAGTGAAATTCGAATGTTAAAGATGACTTTTTCCCCTAGTTGGGACTAATTGAGTTCCTCCTGATAAAGAAATTTTCATCGATTTTGCAAGATTTATAAAAAAAAAGCTGACCTGACAGCTTGACCCCAGCTGCTAAGATTGTCTAGTGTGACATTTAAAAAAAATAATATTATTCCCGGGGGAGAATTATTTTACAAATTTTGGGAAAAATATTTTTGGAGGGGTTAATTGCAATAAAAAATAAAAAAAATGGCTTTTGCAGAACTGTTTAAATCCTTCGAATCTGATAATCTCATAATTGCACAATGTCGGTTTGATAATTTTGCAGCTTTAAAGAATGAAAAGATGTCCAATTTTGTTGATCGTTTTCTGTTGGTGGCAAGAAATCTGAAGAAGTTTGATGACCAATTGGGAAATCATGAACATGTTCTAAGATTGCTTGGTTCCCTTCCATCAGAATGGAGCTCACACGTCAAGTCGATTAAACGAGATAGAGGTTTTCGGGATTACAAACTGATGGAGGTGATCAACAAACTGAAAGAAATTAAGTTGGATATCAAACGTCATGAGTACTATGAAGCGGTATATCTAACTCCAAATATCACTTCAAACTCCAAAGAGAAACCAGAAGAGAGATCAGATTCTAGCACCAATTCTGAAGGTTTTCCGAAACCTAGAATTGAAGAGGTACAAGAGGAGCTTAAGCGGACATCAATGGGTAAAGGTGGAGTTGAGTTGAATGATGAAGTTTATAATGCTGAGAAGGAAGAGGAGAGTTTGCAACTGTAAAGAAGGCTCTTGCTGCTGAAAGAGTCATCCTGGATCTTTCATACGAGACAGTTCAGGATATGTGTTCTTCTGCTTGTAAAATCTGTTTATTTGGTGTGTATAAAGCTAATAGTTAACTTTTAGATAACCAAAAGGAATTAACCACCATAAACGCGGAACTTAAAAAGAATGAAGCCAAGTATTTCATAAAATTAAATGAAGCTTTAAAAGAAAATGATCATTTAAAATGAACTCTTGTTGAAAGAAATGTTGAAATTAATCTTTTAAACAAAGAGTCACCTTGGCTGAATTTGAAACTAGCAAGCTTAAAACAAAGCTTGATAAATGGACAATATCCGGAACGAAACAAGAAGAGCTGCTGTCTAAACAAAGGGAGCTAGGATTAAAACGGGAGTGGGTTGTGGTGAAAATCCATACGTTTACCCTCCTCCTAGCACCCATTGTTACTTTCCTATGCCTCAACCTCATCTATCTAATGATTTGATTGAAGCTCCAGAAACTAATCGTTTAAATGCAAGTTTAAGCAGCGTTAATTTTCAAGAGGTTAGAGATGTGCAGGATTCTCCTATAGGTTTGGGATTCCTCAGGCAGGGGTCTGATAAGAAGATTAATGACGATTCCAGCTCTGATGATCCAAAACCAATATCAATTGCTTCTCCAACCTTCTTCAACAAATTCAAAACAGGTAACATTCCTTCGTTTGTTCCTGTCAGGTTTGTCATAGAAGGAACAGTTGTCGAATCGTCAGGCAATCAGAATCCTATAACCGATGTCGACACAATAGGAGGTGTCAATCAAGATCCATTGGAAGCAGATTTGTGTATACGAGACTGGACAAGCTCAGATGATGAATCAAACACAGAGGAGCGAGTTGGTTGCTCACAGATCAAGATATCTCCTGACATTGTCAAGTCTCAAAAGCTTCCAAAAGCTGAATCAAAACCAATATGGATCTCTTCTCCAACTGTAAAACAAGCTAGTCAACTAGTGAAGATATCATTCCCTGTTCAGCACAGGAAACTTTAGAATAAGCAAGAATCTGCTACAAGCTCAAAGCAATCCTCATTTCCACCTGCTACACACGGGTCAGTCAAGCATCAAAAGCCTTTCAAGGCTTGTTTTGAGTGTGGAAAAGAAGGTTATGTTGTAAAGAGGTGCCCTCAAAGACTTGCTTTGAATGGTAAAGGCAAACCAAATTGCTTCTCCGGATGTAAGTCTACAAAGAATGTTCTAGACGGTAAAGGCAACACGGGTTGCTTCTCTGGATCAAGAGGTAAAAAGCACACATCTTTGAATGGTTGCATGAAAAACACTCCATCCAAACCTTTTCATGTGAAGCTGGTTTCACATGATTCAAAGATGAAAATGACCAAAGGTTCAAAACCAAATTCTTTTCCTTCTGATCTTAAACAGAAAATGATTTCCAAATTTAATTCATTCAAATTCAAATTAATTGAACCGAAACAAATTCGGCAAATTAAAAAGAAGTATACAGATGTCCCCGATATTTTAATAGATTGTTTGTTAAAGCAGGTTACTTCTACCGTTGCAAAAGGAACACCGTGGAATACGATGGTCGGGGTACCCCTTTCAAACTAATCTGTTTATGAGTGCAGGAACAATTCAGGAGGACTGTTAGTAATCCGATTTACTGACAGAGATTGTTTCTAATTCAAATTTGAGGCGAAACAAACAGGTTAAGGTCGTGATATTTTATCCACATTTTGGATTTTTATCTGAACAATCACAGTTCTCACTTCACAATCACTGCATATTTCTTGATAATTCATTTCTTATCTTCGTATCAGTGTAGTTTGGAAGATTTTCTTTGGTAAATTTCTATTTTTGTACAGTTTTATAAAATAAAAAAATTTTAAAAAAATTATAAAAAAATAAATAAATAAAAATTTAAAAAAAAACGTGATTTGCAAAAATAAAAATTTAGGGGGAGAGTATATCATAAATATAAAAAAATGAAAAGAGAACTGGGAACTTGATTCGAGATGACTGAGAAATGATTGTATATCTTCTTGAAATGCTTGTTTTTACATGACTTGCGTTTTAAAATGCGAAATGATAGTAACTGATGCTGTCATCTGATTTACATTTTTTTTATTGCAAATAATAAAAAAACTAACAGATTCTTTAATGATATGCTTGGTAGACTCAGCTTGAAAAATAAAGTAGATAGCAACATAATGATTTAAATTAAAATATATGCTTAAGGACTTCTGGATTTACTCAATCATTTTGCTCTGCATGAAAACTGAGTCCCGACAAAAATTGGATTGAGAATTGATCTTTCACCCACCATGATACAAATCATATAAGCCATATCTTTGAGTCATGATTTGTGTATTTATGTGTCTTGTGTTTGTGCTAATCTCCTCTTCTGTACGGTAGTACTGACCTGGAGTGATGATTTCCTCTGCTATACGATAGTACTGACCTTGAGCTCTCATCGGCACATAATTAACTGGTCATCTCCTTTGTTATACGTGAGTATAGACCTGTAGCTCTCACCATCTTGATCTAAGTTGTGTCAAATCATCTAAATGATGAATTCATCACAGAATGCAATATTCTGTTGATAATCACTTGAACGCTAATGCACAAGCCTTGCTCTATAAAGATCGTACCAAAATTCAAGGAATCCTGAGTTTGGGTGAGGGTTTTTGCCAAATGATTATGGGGTCCTAGCTTTCTAAAGTATTTAATCAAAACTTATCGAATCATCCGTTGCTTGTTGAAAAAGATAGACATGGGTTTAAGTGGACAAACATATCAGCAATCATTATTTATCTATTTGAATATTTCAAATCTTATTCAAAGAATGTGATTAGATTCAGTTATCAGTGTGATCTCATTGCTCATCGATGATTAAAATTCATCTTGGTGCTAAGGTATATTTTGAGGATGTGATCTCATGATCGATACAGTTCTCGATTATATATATAAAAAAGATGAAAAATTTAATAGATAAAAATAAAAAATATTATAATAAATTTTCATTTTAAAATTCTTTTAGGTCTTCCATATTATACTGTTTCAATTTTATCATTTTTCATGCATTTCACAGAAATTGCGTACAAACGAACACGGGTTCGCTTGTTTTTCACACAAAGATAAACACAGGTTTATTTTTATAATATGAAATGATCTAATTTTGAGGATGTGATCTCATGTCGAGATTGTGTTTGAGAATGTGTTTCAGATTTTTGCTTTATGTGATGGCCTATCATCAGGTGAGCAGTGTATCTGATCAGAGAACCTGTTCCTCAAGTTCGCAGAAGGTACCGAGCTAGGCATCATCCTCTTACATCTTCTGAAGCACTCAAGATTAGAGATTTGGGAATGTTGTTCCAACATCTTTACAAAGGATGCACTCGGAAAGGGGGAGCATATAAATAGGGGTAGCTTATGAGATAAATAATCTTTCTCATCAGATTTAGAAAGTTTCAATTTAAAGATCTTTCTACTGTTGACTTCTCGGTGCTGATTTCGCGTAAAGACGTTGATAATGATAGACTAAGGGGGAGTATTGTTGGAGCTGTAAAAGATAGTATATACTATCAACACAGTGAAAGTCAACAAAAGTTAACGTCATGGTCAAAGTCAACAAAAGTCAAACCCGACACGTTCGAGATGAGGAACCGAGACGAGACGCTGAAGATTTAGATGACTAGCAGTGTTATTGTAATAAATATATTTTGTGTGAACAAAATATATTTTATCTTGTTTTTAGTCATTTTTATGCTTAATATGTTATTTTGCATTAATTAGCCTAAGTCTAGGGAGTTAAGTGCAACTAGTGAATATTAGTCTCGACTATAAATAGGTTAATTGTCATTAGTGTTGGAAGGGTTGAATGACCAAGAGACTAAGGGATTATTTGTAAACACATTTTTGCAATCTAAATGAATATCAAAGGGATTTTGATTGTGATTATCATATTTTGATCTATAATCTTCATGATTTGATTCAAGTGTGCTTATTCCTGGATTTACAATTTTTGTCAAAATAAAAAGGAAAAGAAATAAGAAAGAAAAGAAAGATAGTTTGGTGAGAAAGAAAAAGAAGCCAAAGGGGAGGGGTACAAAATGTAAATAGGAAAAAATAATATTATTATTTTGTATAAAGTAGGTATGGCCGCCCACATCTTCTACATACATCAACTGTCTCGGCTTTTAGAGAGAGAGAGAGAGTAGGCGATCTTAAACATTTAGAGAGAGAAAGCTGCAAATTTTGGCCAAGGTATGCAAATTTAACATAAATGGGTTCGGTTTTAAGGATTTTTGGCTATGTAACCGAATTTTACATGTTCTCCTCTATATGCATGTGTTCAGGTATGTGTTTTTGGACACGTATAGGTGTTAGAAGCTCTTGAAAAGCTCAAGCTGAAGAGTTTGAACTTGAAAGCAGCTAAGGTGAGTTTCTAGACCCCACGTTTTACATATTTTCAAAGTTTTTCGGGGCTGAAAATGCATGTAAAGAGTTTTATAAATAGTTGTATGTATAACCGTATGTTTTGATGCATGTATGTTAATATGTTATGGTTGTACATACTAAGTTAAGGCTTAGAATGGTAGTGTAATGCCTAGAACATGTTAAGATTATGTTTGGGACTGAAAAATATGTTAGAAACTTATATGTTGGTGTTCATGCGGCCAAACAGGGTCCATGCGCCTAAGTTTCTTCCTTAGAAAGAGTTGAAGTATGGTCATGCGCCCAAATAACGCTCATGCGCCTGAAAAATAGGCTTAAAAGTGTAAGTGAATGTTGATGCACCCAAACAGTAGTCCATGCACCTAGAAAAGCCTTAGAAATTTCTAAGTGTAGACTGATGCGCCTAAATAGTGCCTGGTGCACGTAAGTGTTGAAATGGTTAAGTATAGACTCATGCGCCTGCATAGTGAAGAAACGCCCAAACAGTCCTCATGCGCCCAAATAGTGCCCATGCGCCCAAACACTTATAAAATTTTTCTGAATTTTAGAGAAAACCAGAATTTTAGGGGTTGACCCTACTTTGACTTGTGGACTGTTTTTGTTAAGATCGTGTACTGGACGATGTACTAACTGATATACGTGTACACCGAATAAAATAGTGCAGAATCCTATTTGATTGGCGATCAAATCAGTGAGAACGCACGTAGAAACAATTGTAGATTGAATCTAAACGTTAAGAACAATTGGCAATCGATCTAGTGCGATCTATGAACTTGGAACAGGTTCTTAGAGGGTCTCTGGATGGCTAGGGTACCTATGTATTCAAGTATTCTATTTTTCCACGATTTAAGTGGTATTTATAGGTTAGGGTTCCTCATTCGGGCGACTGAACCACAAGTATGGTTCAGTTGTGCGATTGAGCCATGCGGTTGATCCATGCGCACGACTGAGTGTTCAGTCGTGCGACTGAGCCAATCTCATGTTACAATCATGCGACTGATCCAGTCTCCTGGTTCAGTCGTACGACTGAGTCATTCGCATGAAGTTGTTCATGCATATGGTCCATTAGCATGGGTCATTCGTATGAGAACTTCATATTACTAAGTTTTAATATATTTATTAATCATTACATTAAAGATTAATTCAAACAACCACAAACCTATATAGTCAGTCCAATACGTGTTAAACTACTAATCAATAAAATAATAAGCATTATAAGCACAACCATACATTTTCTTTCATCAAAGTACCCATTCAATTACATATGTGTAAGACACTAAAGACATATTACATTAAGCTCATAAACCAGATACACATGTATCTACAAACTCCCCCTTGGACCTAGTTTCATCAATTGTCTTACATTCTTCATAAGCTCCTCATATTTCTTGTACTTCTCCTCTCTTGTAACTCCTACATGTATTTCAAATGCAACGCAGAGTCTGAGCACGTTTTGGAATTAGAGGGCTTGTACAATATCTTGCGCGTCATAGAACAGTGGCCACTTGTATAAGGTGTAAATATCGTCAGCTGACAAGTTAGTGAGCCACATGGGGTCAAATACCCTCATAGTTTCCATGCTACCATTTCTGTTCAACACTATGATCACTTCACATGTTCTTCAATTGTAGTACCACCACTTGAAGTGTGGAGTGAAGTCCTGTGGCATTTCCTGTAGAGGGATTCTAGACATCATGCGTGGAGGACTCCACTTTAGCACTACTTTTGTCTTTCCAGTAATGGCATCAACCTCAGATCTTCTGATATACCTCAATGGTTGTTGAGGTTTGAAGTTGACCCACCTGGTGTGGTACTCTCTCTTTAAAGCAGCTTCAAACTAGCCTCACATCTTACGATGGTCAGCATATAACAACTTCAACTTTTCTAACTGGTTAAGCTCAAATCCCGGAAGAGTCTTCAGATCATGTGGGAATCTGAAGTATTCGATCCCTTTCTCTCTTTTAACAGCATAAACATTAAGATCTTCAAAATAGGCCCACGCTATAATTTTGCCTGACACCTTGTGATGCTTCTTCACTTTATAGAGTTTGGTGTAGACACTTGACTTTG
>BJCO01775772.1:0-13557 GCA_018326465.1 Flaveria floridana | reverse complement strand
AATCTTTCACCAATTCTAACCATCTCCGCTGGCGCATGTTTAATTCTTTCTGATCAAAGAAATATTTCAAACTCTTATGATCCGTATAAATTGTACATTTCTTCCCATATAAGTAATGCCTCCATATCTTTAAGGCAAATACCACTGCTGCCAATTCCATATCATGCGTTGGATAATTCTTTCCGTTCTCTTTCAACTGTCTGGAAGCATAAGCTATTACTCGTCCCCTCTGCATCAATACACAACCTAAACCTTGATACGAAGCATCTGAATAAATTACCAAATCTTCATTTCCATCTGGCAACGACAATACGGGTGATTGAGTTAATTTCTGCTTCAGTTCTTGAAATGCATTTTCTTGTTCTGGTCCCCATACGTATTCCTCATTTTTTAACTTATAAGAGAACAAGACCAAATCAATGATTTAAACATGTTATTGGATCAAATTTAATCATATACACAGCTTATAACATATCAGGATTGATCCGTGACATTCAAAACTTACCAAAACGGAGTTGACGTAGTCAATTTGGTGAGAACATGGGTGTTTGGGTGTGAAAGGAACAAGAAAATGGAGATGATGCAGATAGAAATCTGCTTGTAAACTCTCTGCACCGCCTTACTTATGCACACATACGTCTTAACCGCCTCACACTCAGTCGCACGACTGAACCCCATTCGCACGACTGAATCCCATTCGCACGACTGAACCCCATTCGCACGACTGAATCGTGCGACTGAAGCTCATACGCCTATGATTCGTGCGATTGAGTCTCAATCGTATGTAAGGGGTACTGAAGTTCATTCGCATGCAAGTCATACGACTGAACACCAAAACAAACAAACAAACTCAACTTAGTTAACTAAACATAAGCTATAATACGATTACAAGTCCGGATTAAAAACCGGATGTTACACTTATGTTATTTCAAAATGTATGTCATGAATAATGTTTTTTTTAATAATAATAATGACACTTTTAATAATCGTTATGTGGCATGAACAATCTTAACCCTCACATCTAGACGTTTCTGGCGTTAAGGTTGGGGTGTGACATACTACAACTTATACACTCTAATATTAGTGGACTTTATCCTATTGGAATATCAGGAGATAAATCACTTATCACTTTTATAAATGTTCACTCACTTACATGTACTTGTACTTAATTAAGGATAAATCTGAATCTCCTGACATGTTTAAAATATTTAAAGCTGAAATTGAAAACCAACTTGATCATAAAATAAAGGTAGTGAGATCAGATATTGGTGGTGAGTATTATGGTAGATATACTAATATTGATCAACCTTCCGGTTCTTTCTGACTTTTAACACGAGATTGTAAACCAATTTACCATGCCAGGTACTCCTCAGCAGAACGGTGTAGCTGAGAGAAGAAATAATACCTTAATGGACATGGTTAGAAGTATGCTAGCGAACTCCGCTTTACCTGAATTTTATGGACAGATGCATCAAAGACAGCTTTTCATATACTAAATAGAGTTCCTTCTAAGTCTGTCCCTAAAACTCCATTTGAAATTGGATAGGAAGGAAACCTAGCTTAAGGTATATGAAAGTATTAGGTTGTCCAGTCGAAACTAAGCTTTATAATCTGCAATAAAGAAAACTTGACATGAAGACAGTCAGTTGTTTCGTTTATAGGATTTTCTGATCAATCAAAAGGGTATAGATTTTATTGTCCTTCTTATACTACTCGCATAGTGTAAACTCGTCAAGAGGTGTTTATAGAGGATTCTAAGGTCAGTGGGAGCAGTGAATGTCAAGACATTGACTTACAAGAAGTGCAAGAGGAGGGGGATGGGCTCTCTACCCTTACCTTCTATTACACCTCTTGTACTTAACACTGTACCATTATCTCATGTTTCCTCAGAAATTCATGTTGCTCCAAATATTCCTATAAATGAAGCACCATCAAATCCACAAGGGCAAGTCCTTCATATGATTACTGAAACTGCAGAAGCTAAAAATCAACTAAAGAGGTCATCATGGTCTAAAAGGCCTACTAATTTTGATGATTATGTAACCTACCTGAATGAAGCTGACCATACTTTATTCCATGGTTCACCTTTATCAGTTAGTACAATTACCAACTTTAGTAGGTAACAAATGGTAAGTCATGAACCTGTCATGACTACCTAATCAAGGATAGTATTTTATCTTAGATACCTTATGTTTAGCAATGTAGTATTTGTTTAGATGTAAGTTCCAGCTGGTTTTCAAAGTATAAGCGGCTGTAGATAGTAGTATATATAGTTTTTCAATGTAACTCATTATGTATGCTTTGTAAGAGTCTTGTAAAAACTAAATTGAGAAGTAATATATACAAATATCTTGAAAAACCATTTCCTGTTTTTATTAACTTAGAATATTATTATCAACATAGTTTGAGATTCTACATCATCACTTGAGTGAAACTTAGTGAGTTCGAGAGAAAATGTTATGTTGAGAAACCAAAACCGACCCTGTAATTGGTATCAGAGCTTCCAGGCTCTTGATTGTGAGATTTAACCATTCCAAATCACCCTTATTTCTTCATACTCATTCACTCTACTCAAATGGCTCTCAACCAAAAATATTCTAAGACTGAAATAGGAACCATGACTAAGTCTCCTATTATCACTCCTGATAATTTCTGACTTTGCATCAACATAATGAAGGATTTATCAAGTATCAAGACAGCCGGATGTGGAGATCTGTCACCCATGGCCCTTACAAGCCAAAAGTGGCATCGTCAGCTGGTGATGGTACTATGATTGAGAAGAAATTAAAGACTACTTAGATGAAGACTTTAAGAAGATAGACATCGATAGAAAAGCAATGATTGAATTGCTTACTGCCATACTAAACTCCATAATGGCAGGATTTGAGCATTGCACTACAGCCAAAGAACTTGTTAGGACCGTGTACGTACGGAGTACTAAAATATTCTGCGTGAAACTAGATCAAATAGCGTGGAATTCTATTTGATTGGTGATCCAATCAGTGGGAACGAGTAACCCAATCGATCTAACGATGAAACAAACATTTAGAATGAGTTGAAATCGACCAGGAACGAACTATGAACTTGGATTTGCAACTTGGGACACTCTGGACGACTAGGGTATGAAGTATTATGAAGTGTTATCAAGTCTTTCCCCGTGTTCTATTTTTTCATAAATTATGTGGTACTTATAGGTTATCAGTGTTCATTCATATGACTGAACCATTAACATGATTCAATCATACGACTGATCCAGTCACATGGTTTAGCCGTGCGACTGGTCCATAAGCATGGTTCATTCATGCATATGGGCCATAAGTATGGTCCATTAGCATGAATGTCCTCATGACTAAGTTAAACATATTTCTAAGTTCTTATTTACTTAGAACTATGTAAAACCAAAATCAAACCTATATATTTAGTTCATACATGTGAATCACATTCAATATAAATATAACATGACATAATCAATCACATATAAACATCACAATACATTTAATATATTATTCAATCATTTCATTACATTGGATTACATAAGTGTAAGACATGAAAGACTTTTACATTTGAGAACGTAAACTAGGTACATTAATATGTATCAACAAACTCCCCCTTGGACCTAGTTTAGTCTAATGTCTAACAATCTTCACATGCTCCTGAAACCTCTTATACTTCTCTTCTCTTGTGACTCCCGCGTGAATCTCAAACGCGAAGCAGAGTCGTATGACATGTTAGAATTGTAGAGCTTGTATAATGTCTTGAGAGTCATAGAATAGTGGCCACTTATAGAGAGTGTAAACATCTTCAGACGGCAAGTTGGTTAGCCATATCGGGTCAAATACCCTAATAGTCTCGATTTTGCTCTCTTTATGCAGAACTATGACTGCTTCTCCCGTCTGCCAGTCATAATACCACCACTTGAAGTGTGGAGTGAAGTCTTAAGGCATTTCCCGTAATGGGATCTTTGACATTATGCACAAAGGACTCCACTTCAACACTACTTTAGGCTTTCCAGTGTGAGGATCAACTTCGGTCTTATTTGTGAACCGTTTAGATTGTTGAGGCCTTAAGTTGACCCATCTGGTGTGGTATTCCCTCTTTAACGCCGTCTCAAACCATCCGACATCTTTTTGGGGTTGGCGTACAAGAGATCTAAATAGGCAAACCTGTTTAGCTCAAAATCAGGGAGAGTCTTCAGATCATGAGGATATCTGAAGTACTCAATCCCTTTCTCTCTATTCACCGCATACACATCCAAGTCCTTAAAATATGCCCAACTGATAATCTTTCCTGACACCTTCTGATGCTTCTTCACTCGATAGAGTTTGGTGTAGGCGTTAGACTTTGGTGGTTGTCGTTGGGATCTCATATCAGCTAAGCACACTGCCCACTCAGCCTTGTTAATATCGACATCAGTGTCCATATCTTGGGCTTTCCCTTCTTCTTTCTCTTTCTCTTTCTCCTTAGCATTAAGAGTTCCAAAAGTATCACCGCCCAATGTTTTACCCAGATCGGGGATAACATTTCCCTGTTGGTCAGTGTACTGAGGATACTCTTCTGAAGTGATATCCTCGATGTCAATCTCATAAACATCTTGCTGATATTCATCACTGACAACATCAACCTCAGGAACATCCTTGACTAGCTCATCAGGGTTGAATCAAAACATGTCAACCAGCTGCTCATCTGTGAGATCATGAATGATCTCTCCCTCTTTGGGGGTGTAGCTTACAGATCGTCACGCGATCCCTTGCAAATCAAGAATCATGGTTAACTTGAGTCTTGATTTACTGAAGGGGTGTGAGCTTCATATGTTTGATTAAACATTTAAGACACAATCACACATACATTAGTAATCAAGATAATTAAACATTAATACATCAATTACATTAGTGTAATACATAATTCAAGTACAAAACTTTTTCAAATACATAGACATTTAATCATTACTTTTGCCTTTGTCGCTCGACTCTTTAGCTTAGGGAGCTGAGGAGGGGGGTTGCTCATCTTGATTTCTCTTGGTGCGCCTCTCCCGAGCCGATGGATTTGAGGTCGATGCAGATGCATCACCTTCATGCTCAGGCTCATCATTATCTCCCCCATCTTTATCTTTCCCACTGCCTTCAGCCTCACCCACTTTATCATCATCATCATCCGATTCATCATCGGATGAATCGTCATCATCATCATCGCCGTCATCATCGTCACCCTTGATCTTTAACGGCTCACCCTTCGTCCCTTTAAGTCTGAGAAGAAGCTTCTTGTTTTTCTTCTTGACCTCCTCAATCCTCTTCACCGCCGAGGCCATCAGTAGCTCATTCTGTGCAGTGAGGGTACGATGAGATCTGGCTAAGGCTCTCTCGTGAGTAGCATCTCTCAGTCAAATGGGCAATCTGTTGACTCTGAGCTGCATCTCTCTCGGTCAACAAGGCTATTTGCTTTCCCTGTGCAGCGTTGGCTGCCATCAACTGGTTCATCTGGTTAGCTCGTATGTCATTTGTAGCGAACAATTTGAGCACCAGACGGTTAAGGCTATCCAGCTACTCCTCTATCCCAATAGTAGGCAGAGGAGATCCCTATGGAGGGATCGATGATATGGAAGGGCCGGTTTGGGGTATGGTAGATGTGGTGGTGGAAGTGGTGTATGATGAATTAGGAATGAAGGTGAATGGTGGTGGAATAGATGTGGGTGTGGTATGTGTGGTGGTGGGAATAGTGGTGGTTGTGGTGGTGGCAGTAGTTGTGGCTGTGGAGTTAGGTATGGTTGTAGTAGGAGTGGTAGTAGTGGTGGTTATGGTAGCTGTGGTAGTGGAGGTGGTAAATAGCACTATCCTCCGTCTCTTGCCCTTCATTCCATAGGGCTGGGCCATTCTCTTCAGCCTCAACGCCTTGGCAAGCTGGGCTCCCCCTGGGCTAGTTGGCTGGGAGGTGTGTAAGTAGGATCTGTAATCTCAGCACCTTCGGCCCTAGCCTGGCATCCCCCAACCGCCTCCTTGTCCCTTTTGGTAGCCACTACACGACTACCGACTGTCCTCGTTAGAGGCTCCTCATCCGACTCATCCTCTTCTTCATCAACCAAGAAGTCCCGGTGGATGGCAGCCTGCTCCGATCCACCGGGAGTAAAGGTACTACTGTGGGAAGGTGGTGGAGATATGGTAGGCATGTCTGTGGCCCGTGATTGACTAGGGCCTGCATCTCCACCAGCGTGACCATCATCATGTCCATCATCGTCGTCGTCATCGTCAGCAGGAGCCACAATCGGCTTGATGTCGGAATCACTGTCGTTGTGACGCCACTTCTTATGAGCAGGCGCCACGTATCCCTCATTGGCCAGATGGCTGAAGAGTCTTCTCACCAGGGGCTTCACCTACTTTCCCTTGTATACCTTCATCCTTCCTAGGGTGGTATCATCCATCACCTACAGGGTCACTGCATCGTCCTCCTCCTTAGGCAGCATAGGAAGCTTCTTGTCGATAATCATCTGCAAGAATCTTGGGTACATGCAGAAGCTTTCCTTGCCTTTGGCCTCAATGTTCTCCATCAGATAAGAGAATAACATGCATGAAAAACTGAACGGGTGGTTCAGCACCAGCGTAACGTATGCATTCTGGATTTGATCGGACAGCTCGTCAAATCCTCCTCTCTTGGAGGCTATGCATTTAAGGATCACATGTGCCAGATACTTGAATTGCGGGCACATGTTGCTCTTTTTTAGCATGTCGGCATTGATGTCGCCGGCGTACTTGATCCTGAGAAAGCATCCTCGTACCGTTAGGAGATATAGCTTGGTTGGGTGGGTTCCATCATCACCCAAGTCCAAGATTCGCCATAGGTCGTCTTCTCTGATCTGTATATCTTGACCGAAGATAGAACTCCGGATGCAGAATGGCTCAGTAGACTGGTCGACAAACGCATTCTCCCAGAATGCCTGCTGGATCGACCTATACGGTGTGCATGGAGTGGAATAGCCTTGAAGATCCTCGATTTACGTAGGAAGGCTATGATCCCGGTGAAATCAGAAGTGTTCCGGGACATGGTATCCAAATGAGCACATATGTTATGCTTGGTGCTCATCATCCTTCTCTTAGCCATTTTTGCTACAATACAAGAAACAAACACATTAGTTCCGTTCATAAGAGATAAACAACTGATTTGGTACAGATTTAGACAGACTGGTTCAATCGTGCGATTGAATCATACGACTGAGTTCAGTCGTACGATTGAGCCTTCCACTAAACTTAGTCGTATGCTATACTAACACGGTTGAGTAAGTCGTGCGACTGAGTCACCGATCGATTCAATCGTGCGATTGAATCATACGTCTGGCTCAATCGTGCGACTGAGTCATATGTCTGGCTCAATCGTGCGACTAAAGTTCATCAACCTGTCCATTCTTGTCTCATACTATTCAAACCATTAAATTGGAATCTTCATCAAAACGATAAATTAGACTTCGTGTTTAGATTCTTTAGGTTTGCAATGACTCGAAATAGCACTTAATGTCATTAAAATCAACTTTATTGTTCATTTAAGTGGCCTATTTTAGGTTATTTGTCCCGAATATTTGTTTTATCAATTACGATCATTTTAGGTTCTATTTAACTGTTTATTTTTCTCGATTTCATCGGCAAAGTACCTTAAGATGAACACTAAGTGGTTAGAAATCGAATCTAAGTGTAATCGCAAATATTGGAAATTTTGGCAGAGTGTCTGGGTAATGGGTGGTTTTTGAGAATTTTTGAAGTGTTAGGATTTACGACCGACTAAGTGTCTATTTATACTGTTTTGAGGTTCAGTCGTGCGACTGGACCCATGCGCATGCCTCAATCGTGCGACTGGACCCATGCGCATGACTCAATCGTGCGACTGGGATTCAGTCGTGAGACTGACTCAGACTCCTTCATTCAGTCATACGATTGGTTTATTCTTATGATCCAATCGCATGGTTTCCCCCATACTCATGGTCCATTCATGTGATTAGCTAATACTCATGGTCCATTCATGTGATTTACTCACACTTATGGTCCAATCGTGCGACTGGTCCATACTCATGGTCCAATCGTGCGATTGGTCCATACTTATGTGTTTGACTTCATCCATTTCCACACTCAAATTTAACTTTTGATAAATGAACGTTATGACCGATGATCATCTCAGACATGTTCGTTTAACAGAAATATTTGATCACCTCAGACGTGATCCTTTTAAATTAGAACAGGTTGATCACCTCAGACGTGATCTTTTTAATTGAAATAGTTTGGTCACCTCAGACGTGACCTTTTTAAATTTTCAAAACTTGATCATCTCAGACATGATCCTTTTAAATTCATACCATTTTGGTCACCTCAGACGTGACCCTTTTATTTTATGATTCCCAGAGTTCATCTAGTTACATAGTCCGACATTTACACCAGATAAAACAGAAAACAACTTGAATTTAAATAAAACAGAAAATATTTTTGTGGTTTTGTTTAAGGTGGGTTGAAAACATTTTAATTTTCCTTAATAGAATTCTCCCCCTGAACAGAACAACATTAAGCACTTACATCTTATCTGGAAGGACTCTTATGGAATCATACAGGCAAAAAACATAATCATTTGGGACCCTTTTTGCATATGTTTGTTTAACTTATTCTTATTTTTCTAAGAGTCCAAAGTCTTTACAGGAAATCATACTATAACTATAAGAAGCACATAATGATTTTGACTGTCGAGGATTGCTGCCACGATGATTGTCAGTATATTTGTCCACCTAAATCCATACACAGACTTTTGACTCATATTGGTGATTAGATAGATTTGTTATTTCAACAAGCATTTGTGGATCCCACGCTTATATGGTAGTCAACATTCCTCAGGAGATTTTTGAGCGGTCTACGGGTTTAGACAAGAAGAAACTATTCTAAGGGCTTTCAAAGAGATGCCAAGCCTTAGGTCAGTGCCATCGCACTGCAGAGAGGCGCAAACAACAATGAATTCTAGAATATTTAGTTATGTTTATCCTCTACTTAGTGTCATCGCATAGCAGAGAGGCACACAACCTATCTTCTTGGTTGAGCATTTTTCTTTTACACATTACGCACTAACAACATTAGTCGTTAGCTTGATTGCGTTTAACAATTTTTTCATGTGCTTTGCTCATTTTATGGTCATCCGCACACATTTGTGGCGTTTAATTTGCTCATCACCCCTTATTGGAAATGCGTTGATTGTGTTAACTAGGGATAAGGTGGAAGCCCACTGCTAGTTGATCTATTTAGTTTTATTTTGTTTCACCAATGAGGTCTACTTGTCTATTGTGTTGAATCTACCGACACATCATATAATGGACTAACAACCTCTTGGCCTACTTTCTCTATGTAACCTCAGTAACAGGCTAGTTTACTATCATTTTCCTTTGTTTGGCTTATCTTTCTCAGACTTGTAGTTTAAATGTAATAGTTTTAACCTTTAAGTCCTTTTGATGTCCCAAACAATTAGTTCCCTGTGTACTATCATATTCCATAGTTTTGAATCAATCTCACATATTTGATGTCCTTGCTCTTCAGCTTTTCTACCCGCCCTTGTTTTCCTTTTGTTATTATTTTTTTTTGAGTAATTTAAATACTAACTACTGGAACTAAACCTATTCTCCTCCTAAAATTCTAAAACCATAAATCTTTTTGTACTTTTTGGATTTTTAAATACAGGAAAATAAAATAAAGGAAAATAAAAATTAAAAATAAACATAAAGACGAACTAAGTACTAGATTCTTCTTGAATCATATCACTTTTCTTTTTGACGTCATTGACCTCCAATAGATATAAAAACCGCGGTTTATCAAATGCTTTTGTGTAGAGGTCGACACGTTAAAAATCCATATTAATTTTAACAACATCGATTAATTGGTTTTCAAAACAGTCACGGATAAAGTGATATTTAATACCGATATGTTTTGTCTTTATGTGTCGGACCGGATTTTTAGTGACAACAATTGCAGCAGAGTTATCAACATAAATAGGGGTGTTAGAAAATTACAAACCGTAGTCTCGCATTTGCTGTTGAATCCAGATGATTTGAGAACAACAACTTGCATCAGCAATGTATTCGGCTTCACATGTTGATAGAGCAACCGATGTCTGCTTCTTACACTACCATGGGTGACTCAGCGTCTTCCAAAGAACTGACATCCCGCTGATGTTGACTTGTAGTTCATCTTGCAACCACCATAATCCGAGTCATTATACACTGTTAGCTCAAAGTCATCATCATGAGGATAGCACAACCCAAGTGTTGGAGTACCCTTCAGATAACAAAAGATCCTCTTTACCCCAATTAGGTGATTTACTTTGGGTTTTGCCTGATATCTGGAACAGAGACACGTGGCGTACATAATATTAGGACGAGAAGCTATGAGGTACATGAGAGATCCGATCATTCCTCGATACATGGTGGCATCGACCAGATCACCATTTTCGTCGGGTGCCACATCGTGGTTTATGGCAAGTAGAGTGATACAAACCCACTGCTGGGTCCAACTGGGTCGGAGCAGACCCATTCTCTGCTGAATAGATTGAAACGGGTTGGAGGGAGATTAATAGGAGGAAAGCATTTGAAATTTAGAATGTGGAGGGCAGTCCATGAAATCAGGAGGTGGTGCAGCAACTCCTAACTGATCCCACCAAATATTAGCTTAAATATTGTTGTTTTCCTGCATTTTGTTCTTGTCTAGTAAACAATTATCTAAGTTACTCCTGTAATCGGAAACTAGCCCTCTCGAATCGGGCCAACTATCCTGTTTGTTCTTATATTAATCTCATCAGAGAGTTCCAGTTCCTAACAATGGTTCCATTGCCGGGAAATCGAATGGCGCCTACAACCCAGAATTTGGCAGATCAACTAGCCACCATTACAGCACAATTAGACACTGTTCTTGGATCTTTGAAAGACGGTGTTGAAGAAATCAAAGCTCAGATGAACGGGGATGTTGTAACAGTGAAGAAACAGACAAGGATTTGAAGAACAAGGTGGAGGAAGTGCAGGGGTCCGAGCATGACCCTCTTCAGCAACTGGGATCCGGAATTGGTGGTGGAATCGCTGACAGAAAAAACGTTACAGGCGATGGAATGGAGGGTGCTGATGAAATCGATGATGGAATGGGTGCTTACGAATTTGACAAAGTTGATGGCACGGGAATTGAAGTTTGGGGGCGGTGAAGAAATTAATGGAAAATGACAGTCATTATGAGTAGGAAAGAGGAGAAATTGGTGTTCAAGGCAATGGTGGCATCATCCATTGTAATTGGCTTTGCAAGGATGTCCTTTTCAAAAGTGGGACTCTTCAAATTACTCAAAATTTCTATGTTTTCTCACTGGGAGGAGCTGATGTGGTCTTAGGCATCCAATAGCTCACCACTCTCAACACGGTTCAAGCTAAGATGTTCCTTATCTTTACCATGGATGCTCAAGATTACAAACTATAAGGGATGCTACCAAACAACCAAAACACAACCACCTTTCATCACCTAATGTTCGAACCTATTTGGAAAAAGTATACCTTGAGATAGTCTTTCATGCGACTTGAGGACAAGTCGTTTGTCCGGGAGGGATGCAATGATACGAACCCACTGTTGGGTCCAACTGGGTCGGAGCAGACCCATTCTCTACTGAATAGATGGAAACGGGTTGGAGGGAGATTAATAGGAGGGAAAGCATTTGAAATTCAAAATGTGTAGGGCAGTCCATGAAATCAGGAGGTGGTGCAGCAACTCCTAACTGTTCCCACCAAATATTAGCTTAAATATTGTTGTTTTCCTGCATTTTGTTCTTGTCTGGTAAACAATTATCTAAGTTACTCTTGTAATCGGAGACTAGCCCTCTCAAATCAGGCCAACTATCCTGTTTGTTCTTATATTAATCTCATCAGAGAGTTCCAGTTCCTAACATAGAGTCCCAGCAACCATTGTATTCTCCATGTCAAACCGACTAAGGATATCTCCTACATATTTGGACTGATGCAGGAAGATACCATTTGGTGTCTGATCTACTTGTAAACCGAGAAAGAACTTAATTTCTCCCATGGCACTCATTTCAAACTCAGCTTTCATGACAGACTAAAATTCTTTACACTGTGCTTCGTTCTTAGAACCGAAGATTATGTCATCCACGTATATCTACACCAGTAGTAGATCACCATCCTTTTCCTTGATAAACAACATGCAGTCAATGACCCCTCTGCGAAAACCATGTTTCAGTAGATGAGTAGAAAGTTTCTCGTACCAGGCTCGAGGGGCTTGATGAAGCCCGTACAAAGTCTTGTCCAGTTTATAAACTCTATCCCGATGATAAGGATCCTCAAATCCTTCGGGTTGATTGACGAACACTATTTCCCGGATTTCACCATGAAGGAATGCACTTTTCATATCCAGTTGATAGACTTTAATCTGCATATAGGATGCATAGGCTAAGAAGATACGAATAGATTCCATCCTTGCCACAGGTGCAAAACTTTATTGTAGTCAATGCCTTCGACTTGTCTAAACCCTTGAATGACAAGTCGAGCCTTGTTCCTGATTATGACCCCGTGGTCATCTTTCTTACACTGAAGAACCCATTTTGTGCCAATTACCTTAGCACGTTTTAGTCTGTCCACAAGTGTCCATGTTGGACCAAAAGAACCAATGATCCAGATCAGAAAAACCTCTAATTCCCACAAGACATCACAACAACTGCTGAAAGATTCATCAGCTGTTTGACAAAGTCTGAAGACCTCAACAGCTAAAGATCAAAGTACTGAATACCATCAACTGAAGAACTAAAGTGCTGAAGACTTCAACTACTAAAGACTAAAGAACTGAAGAACATCAGCTGAAGATCAAAGTACTGAAGATCAACAGCTGAAGCACAAAGCCTGAAGACAAAGACTGAAGACATCAGCTGATGACAACTACTGAAGTCATCAGCTGATGAAACATCTGAAGTGAAAGTCTGAAGACAAGTGCTGAAGCCTTCAGAGTTTGTCACAATAGCTGAAGAAGTATTCTTCAGTTGTTGTGATAGTTTGCCTTTCAGCTTTTTCTTTTCAGTAGTTGTATTTTCTATTTCAGTAGTTTGCAAAACGACTTAAGAGTTTGTTCTTCAGTCGTTGTAGTAGTTCAGTAGTTTGTAAACGACTGAAGAGTTTGTTCTTCAGTCATTGTAGTTTTTCAGTAGTTACTTTTCAGTACTTGTAATAGCTTTTACACTTAGCATTTTGTAAGAAGATGTCAGTTGTTTGACATCTTCAGTAGTTTAGGTAGTTTCAGTAGTTTGTTAAAATAACGGTTTGATGTCACTATCAAGTGACATCAGCTGATGTCATTCTTCCTATAAAAGGAAGATGACCTAATTGTAATCCTTGCCGAAGCGTGTGATCTAATAGAAAACACCTTTTTGCAGAATTCCTCTCTCTCTCTATAACTTTACTGTTACATTGCAAAATTTGTGTGTTCTTGCTTGTTTGTTCTAATTCTTGTGCTAAATCCGCTGCGAATACAACCTAATTGATCAAACTAGAGGCTGAGATCCTTTCAAATGGTATCA
>BJCO01775700.1:0-15463 GCA_018326465.1 Flaveria floridana | reverse complement strand
AAGAAGTACGAGGAAGTTATGAGTCAAGTGAGACATTAGATGAATCTAGGCCCAAGGGGGAGTTTGTTAAGGCATGTGTACCTAGATTCTGATCGTAATATAATATATCTCTATTGTCTTACATATGTGTAATAGAAAGCTAGCAAATGAAATGCAAATGGTTGATTGTGCTTATAATGTTTAATGTTTCATTAATGGGTTGTGTAATCAGTATTTGATTGTTTATACAGGTAGGTGATTGTTTGAATTAGTATAATGTAATGATAGCTAAAATATTCAAACTTAGAATTATGAAGGTATCATGCGAATGGCCCATGCCAATAGACCATATGCATGAGCAACTTCATGCGAATGACTCAGTCGCACGACTGAAACAGGAGACTGGATCAGACGCACGATTGTAACATGAGATTGATTCAATCGCACGACTGAATATTCAGTCGTACGTATGGATCAAGCGCATGGCTTAATCGCATGACTGAACCATGCTGATGGTTCAGTCGCACGAATGAAATATACTTACCTATAAATATCACATAATTCATGGTAAAACAGGACACTTCGGATACTTGAAACCCTAGTCGACCCAGAGTGTCCAGTTCGACCATTCCAACTTCATAAAACGTTTCAGATCATTCCTAGTCCGTTCTTAATGTTTTCTAATCGTTAGGTTTGATCTTGTTAATGTTTTCCCTGATTGGATCACCAATCAAATAGGATTCTGCACTATTTGATTTGGCTTCACGTTTGAATCAGTTAGTACTCCGTCCGTACACGGTCCTAACATTCTCTATCTTCAAAAGAAATAAGTCTTCACTTCATTGGCTTCAAAAGACTTTGTTTTTGAAGCTTTGGAAGACTTCATATTTGGCTTTAGAAGATTTTGTCTTTGGCTTCGAAAGATTTTGTCTTTGGCTTCGGAAGATTTTACACTTAGAATATTTTTCTATGAAGAACATAAAACTTCAAAAGTAATTTCTACCTTGTACATTAGTGCGTGCATGCTGTAAGCTCTTTGGTTACTTTGGTTGCATCAACATTTCTAATATAACCTTACAACCTTGAACCCTCATATCGTGAATCCACCTTAATTACCATCACATAGTCATTGCCACTATAAGTAACTATACATCATCATCATAAGCTTGCCATTATATCATAACATGGTCATCATATTATCATAAGCCATCACATGCCCATCATCATCATCATCTTAATAGAATGATCATCAACATCAAACAACATCATTAAAACATCATGAAGCCATCATACCTATCCTGATTAAGACTCATCTTAATATCGATCATCACCATCATCATACATCTTTCATCACCAATAAACCACCGTCATGCCATGAGACCATCATCATCAACGTCATATTACCTTCATGTTATATTTCATTTCCATTATGAATCTTCATATCACCTTGTTTAGACAGCATTAGCATCCTATTAAGCATCATACCTTAACTGTAATTCATCATGGAGCATCACCATCGACAGTCATGGAGCATCATTTATAGTATCGCCACACCATCATTATCGAGTTAGAAGATGCCATTGACCAATATCTAAGTTACCATGATTTCTAGCTTCAACTCTTTCTTAGAGCATTTACATCCCAATCCTTATCCTCATCCTTATAATTACATTAATAATCACTATTTGTTCTTTTTATTTTTTATTTAAACAATAATATTTTTTATACCTTTATCGTTATATTTTCTCACCTCCATTCACAATTAATTTTTCAAATATTTAAAAGTTTGTAGTGATTGAACAGTGTATTACCAAATATATACATGAACAATAATTTTTTCTATCTCCTCCACTCACAATCACTCACAACCATTCTATATAATATAGAAAATACACTCACAATAATATAGGAAATGGGATGTAAATGCTTTTACCATGAACATAACTACTGTCCAATGGTTTCATAGCCTATCATTGTTCCAGTAGCTATTTCAACTAATGATCAATATCGATGCAAAAATTTCCCCACTACTATAGCTATGGGAGTGCTCTTTATGAAGCCCATCAACATCCAAGCTCAGTACATGAGCTCGTGTAACACCCAAAAATTTATTAAGAAAAGAAAAGAATAAAGAAGAAAGGAAAGTTTACATAAGTGGAGGGGGCCAAAGTGCAAAAAGAACAAAACTTTATTATTATTACATTTAAAAAGGTGACATAGCCGCCCACTACTTTTTTCACCTACTGATTCGACTTTATGGAAGAGAGAAACAAGGTTTCTATCGGTTCTAGAGAGAAGAAGAAGAAGAATTGGCTGAAAGGTAAGTTTTATTATGTTTTGCTAGATTTCAACTAAAAGTTCAGCCTTATGACCGAGCCTTATATGTTCGGTTGCGTGTTCTTGGTGTGCATAGGTGTTAGAACATCAAGAGTGCTTGAATTTGAAGAAGTTGTACTTGAAAGTTGTCAAAGGTGAGTTCTAGATCCCCCATTTTTCTGTTTTAAACATGTTTTGGGACTGAAAATGTATGCAAATAACTTTTACAAATTACAAGTACGTTATACTATATGTAATTACTCTTGTTTATACGGATGAATATATGTTTGGATATGTATTGTTGTGTTCCTATTTATATTCCTGACTTAGGTGCTTAGTAATTTAGTTTTGGGCTAAGAAATATGTTAGGATGTTGATTTAGGGACTAAAATTAGTATGGTTAGACCTGGTAAAGTGCCCATGCGCCTAAGTGGTCAAGCGCCTAGTGCCCATGCGCCCACTGCCCATGCACCTAAGTATGGATCAGACGCCCAAGCAGTGTCCATGCATCTAAGTTCCCCATGAGCCTAACGTTTTGCTCATACGCCTAAGTATGCCCATGCGCCTAACTGATCATGCGCTCGCATAGTGTTCATCTGCCCGCATAGTGCTCATGCGCCTAAATAGTTCCCATGCGCTCAAGTTTCCTCATGCGCCTAAGTGTTCCCATGCTCCCAAATACCCATACGCGTGCATAGTTTCCATGCGCCCGCATAGTGCTCATGCGCCTAATGCCTTAGAAAAGTTTTTGAAATTTTGGAAAATAGAAATTTAAAGGTTACGACCTAGAATGTTTAGTGGTTATGTTTTGTTAGTATTATGCATGTTAGAGGTTAGTTAATTATGTTCTATATTATGTAATATTACGTGACTTTACGCGATGTGTTAATACTAGTATCCGTATGGTAATACCGTAAATGAAGCGAAAGATTAAAGATAATAAAAAGTGGAACATAACGAATGAATAAAAAGTCTTGCAAGCAAATGTATGGAGGTTCACAACTTATTGAGAAGTTATTAGCTCAACTGTGTGCGGTTTAGCTAACACATAAGGATGCACACACAGGTCAGTCTTAGTGATTTACCAATATGTACGGAACGGGACCCTTGTCTCTTGCCCCGGTACTAGAGTCAGCTTCATGTATAAAGTTAGGGGTTTACTTAAAGATTTCGGCCCCATACCAGCTTCGTGCACAATGTTTGGGGGTATAGCATATGATATTGGTCAAGATGAAAGTGAAAGATAATAAATAAAAGTTCAAAATGTATGAAGTGAACGGAATGAACGATGAGAAATGAATATGATGAGGGAACGAATATGTACGGTAATGAAAGATAATAATAATATTACCTTGATGTAAGTATGATGTTTGATCATGTACGAAGTAAAGAAAATGTTTTCAACGAATGAAAGATATTTTATTGATAAAACTAGAACTCACACAGCAACGCTGACTTTTATGCATTTTTAGTTGGCAGGTAATTTGTTGCTGAGGATGGCACCGGGGTGAAGCTACTTGGCAAATAAAGACTAGCATCCATCTTATGTATAAATGATATTTTTGTCTTATAATGCAATTAAATGTTCTTTTGTAACCCTAACAACGATGTATTACTTGGCAAAAGTGATTATTAATGCATGAAATGGTTTTTGTTAAATTATTCTACTGTAATGTTTTTATCATTCTAAAGAATCTAAAGAATATTAATGTGTTTTTAATATTATGTGCGATGAATGTCCAACTGTAAGCATTCCGGGATCGGGGCCTTACAGGCCATTTTCATCGTGGAACACCGCTACTACCACCTAAAGTCACCAGGAACTTAGGTAGCAAAACTCAAACTCCCAATTCAAATCTTCCACTGATGTAAATACAAAAAAAGAAAGATGGAAGGAAAAGGGTGTTATATTGTTTTTGTGATCATCACCATAGCTAGAGGCCCGATTTTAGCTGCAAGAATCGTCAAAAGGAAGGGGGGTCTGATTCAAATGTAGTAAGGTTTGGGAAAAGGGATTCAGGTATATTTACTAACTTTCATCACTTGCCATGTTTGGTCCCTTTAGGTTTTTGTTATTTCATTTCCAACCCTAAAAAGATAAAAGTGACTAATTTTTCATAGTAAAAATTATAAAGTGTTATGATTAGCATATACTTTTCTAGTTAGCTTCATTTCAAAATTTTGGGCTGATACACGCTTCGATCATCAAAACCAAGTTGTTGTTTGAAAATGATAAATGCATTAGGATTACACCTTACGATATTTTTATACCGTTTTGATTTTTAGTTCCTACCCTAGAAAACATCCATTAGAAACCAAACAAAACCCAAATGTAAATTATTTTTGATATACTTATATCTTGACTTGAAACTATATCATTAACTATTTACCAGTCATCCATATAATTCACATACCACCACCCCATTAAAACACTTTTATTTGCAACCTTTTATTTTTCTAAAGTCAAACTAGGATAAGTAATTTGATGCCTTGTTGTTAGATTCTGGCCAAGAAGCAATGGATCATTCATTTGTATGTCGATCTGAACATTTTTTTCTATATATAAATATTGGTCGACAAAGGTCACTTTGTTCAGAAGTTAGGAAAAATAGGGTCGATGTTAGCCTCAATTGCAAGTATTATTATCTATGATATAATTGGTAGATCTTCAAAGAAGGTAGCCTTAATTTGTTGGTTTTGGCCAGCTTTTTAACTTTTAATCCGTACCATAACCTAATCCTTTAATAAAACCCTTTAAAGTCCTTTTGATTCATGCATGCATCTTAGACAGTTCGTGAGAAGTTATAATTGCAAAATAGGGAAAACTTAAGAGTCCGTTTAGCTTGGTTAGATGTCTTTGGTTTAAAAATTATTATAACCTTGGTTTATAAAAACTTGGGATTGTTGATTATATTAGAATCAGTTGAGTTAGGTATGACATTGGACCTTAACGAAGGGTTAGTGTTAGTGAAGTGTATTTTCTAATGAAGGTCGATAGTCACACAAGAGGTTTGCTTGAGGGCAAGAAAAATAAAAGTGCGGGGATCTAATCCCGTAATGTTAGTGAGTGTTTAAAGTATTTAACTCCTTATTTTTATGTTTCTACGGATGTGGAAGGAAGATACTTTGAGATATGTTTGTGTTTTAGGTGCTTGAAGGTTAAAGATCACTAATCTGATTCTTCAACATGTGTGTGGGAGGTTAATAAAAGGATGGAAACTTGCGAATTAGGGTTTAAAGTGTTTGGGAAAGTTAATGATGACGTAAGGGGATTACATTCTCAAAATAAAGACCTAGTGAATACTGCTCCGACCCTTTAAATGTAACCGACGCATAGAGCAGCGTAACACAGAGAAAGAAGAGTACAATGCAGATGATGTAACAATACTGAAACCTGGACCCAAAGCATCTTCTAGACAGAAGGGGTTCAGGGGCGGCAACTCTTAGTGGGGTCCAAAGGGCAAAACCCCTGGTTGGGGTTGAAGAGTAGGTAGGCGTCGGACATGTGGAAAAAATGGCTGGGTTTGCAAGCAATTCCACCTAATTTACTCCGCTCGTATATTCTCCTTTCAAAAACAATTATTTACACCAATCATCTAGCCCTTTGTTATCTGTTAAACAAACAAGATGCAAAGCCAAGATTGATACGTTGGATACTTCTACTCCAAGAATTTGACATTGAAATTCATGATAAGAAAGAACCAGAAAATCTAGCTGCCAATTATTCCACATGAATTCATTATGCGCATCCAATCCTCAATCGATGAACATCCTTGATTTGTTGATTTCGTGAATTACTTGGCAAGAGGAATTCTTCTCAAAGGAATAACCTGTCAGTAAAAGAAGAAATTCTTCACTGATATCAAACATTATTAATGGAAACATCTGTATCTGTTTAGAGTCGATGCAGAGGAGCTTATCCGAAGATGCTTATATGGAAGTGAAGCACAACTAATTTTAAGGCACCATGAAGGACCCGTAGGAGGACACCATGGAGTAACCCTAAAAGTCAAGAAATTATTGACTCTGGATTCGACTGCCCCACGATCTTTAAAGATACTCACAACATGGTACGCACCTGTGATGCCTGTCAAAGAGCAACCAATATCTTAACTCAGGATGAGATACCTCAAAAACCAATACAAGTATGCGAGGTATTTGATATATGAGGTATTGATTTCATTGGGCCATTCCCAGTGTCTTTTGGAAATCATTACATTTTGGTAGTATTCGATCATGTCTCATAATGGGCTGAAGCTCAAGCCTTACCTACCAACAATGCAAGAAATGTTGTCAAATTCCTCAATAACTATTTCTTGTTTTGGTGCTCCTAAAGCTTTTATTAGTGACCACAAAACACATTTCTTTAACAACCAACTAGAAAGAGCAAATGCTCATTATTTGCCATCATTTTTTAACATATTATCATCCACAATCAAATGGGCAAGTTGAGGTCACTAACGGAGGAATCAACCGAATCATCAAGCAAAATGTAGGCCAAAACCACAAGGATTGGTCTACCAAGATAGATGATGTGTTATGGGCTTTTCTGACAACCTATAAGACTCCCAGTGGCACTAAACCGTTCAAACTGGTTTATGGCAAGTCGTGTCATGTACCTATGGAACTCGAACACAAAGCCTATTAGACACTCAAGCCAACAAACCTGGATCAAAATGCTATGGGTTAAAATTGATTCCTACAAATTCATAAACTCGAGGAAACTTAGAGAACAAGCGTATGAGAATTCTAGGGTTTACAACAATAAGAGAAGCAAATTCCATGATTCCCGAATAATAAAGACTAAACGATTCCACATGGGACAATGTGTCATACTATACAATTCTTATTTACTTTGATTCTTGGAAAGATGAAATCATAATGGTTTAGACCTTATACGATTAAAGACATTTTCCGAATGGTGCCATCAAAATTGAAAACCGTGACGGTTTAAGTTTCAAGGAAAACGGTCATTGTTTGAAACCGTATACCTATGGACCGACGAAGATCTTCTCGGAGGAATTATACCTCCGCCCCAATAAAGACTAAGTGAGGGAAAGGGTCGTGCTAAGGACCCAAAACTGAAACTCAGCACCTATACATAGGTTTTTCTTTAAAAGTTTAACTTTTTATAGATTTCCACAAGCCAATCATGGTGCCATGCCCCATGAAGCATTCCCCTGTGACTCTGACAAAAACTTCCCATGATATCCGCTAATGACTCTAGAACGTTGCAGGTTAAATTTATGTTGAATTCTAACAAGCACAGGGTTGTTTCCTGGCCAAGCACGCCTCCATAAGAACCATTTCCAACCTATATATAAATACCACACTTGTTATTGGCTTTCATCACATCAAATTCTGCCCAAAAACATCAAAAAATAAAAGAATCCAGTCATGAAAGCTCGAGTTGGAACCCTATGAAGAAACCGCTTTCCAAAATGCGAGAACCAATAATGCAAGAATAGTTCTTTAAGTTACACGAACTAATAAAGCACTTGACTGAAAGAAACTTGGTGGCAAATCAAAGCCTAGCTAAACTTATCTAGAAATTCAAGAAATGGGCGAAGAACTTGTTTCCGTCAACCATCAGCTTGTGGAATTAAGCAACCGCACTTCATATTATCCCGTCCCGGAGCTTCTACATGAAATGTGTGGAAGCATCTTCTATAAGCATTTCATGATGTGTGATATATGTTGGCACGTGTTTAAGAATCTAATTTTGAAATCTTAGACTCTCGACTACGTATCATGTAACTGTAGGTCACAAGAAAATGTAATTGTATTTTGGCTTGTTTTAGTTAACTTTAGGACTATTATCGTACCTTTTTTGGTGATTTGAAAGTGATAAAAGTTAATCGGGAAAATTACGCAATGTGTAACGCTGAAAACGGGAACAACAAAGATTTAAAATTGGGGACTATAGGGGAGACACGCCCCCGTGCCTAGGTAGGAACTCCCCCGTGACCGACACATTATGACATCATCTGACTTTTTTTAGCCTTTTGTCTCATTCCCCATCAATCATGCATGCTTTAAAATCACAGGCAAATATTATGCATCTCGTATTCACTCCATTTTTCTCCTTTTTCATATTTTCATTACCATTTTCTAGAGTTCTTTCATTTTCTATTCAAGCTTGATTAATGAAGAGGTTAGTGCTACTAATTCGATGATCTAATAATTTTTATTCCATATAGGTAGGTGATTAGGTCTCTAAGTAACCGTAACCCTAGCAATTATATGCGAATTCTTGCAAACAATGTTTACGTGGAATGATTAATGCTATAAACCTTCTTGTTCATTTTTATATTATTTGTTAATTAATGTGTTAATGATAGTATTTAGTTAATTTTTTTATGTTTTATTGTAGGTTGTTAACATAACTATCTTCATAAACCGTGGTTGAATTATTGTTAATTACATTCATGTTACAAGGGTTTAATTTGTTAAACAATCGGTTTTAACACTTTATTTTCTAGTACCATGAATTATTAACAAAGTGTTTAAAATGTTACATATTTAATGATTGATTAATCAAGCAAGATAATGGTAAACCATAGTTAATCAAAGATTACAAACAAAACTGCGCGTGCTTGAGTCAAAATTTCACACCTCAAAATGTTGAACACACCCCTATGTTCCATGAGGCACAACCCCATCTTTAATAGTTTTTCTTGAAAATCCAAATTTTAGTTGTTTTAAACATGAATCAACCAAATATGAGATGATATCTCATCAAACCCGTGCTAATTACTGTCATAATAAAACTATTCTAAAAATTCATTTTGTATAGTTTAACTTATTTGTTTATAATTTTAGACAACATGAATCATCCTTATTTACAATTTCATAGGAGTCGTGAAAGGTGGTGTCATGATAGGTTATAAAGACCGTTACACAGACCGATAACATCTACAAGCTGTCAAGACACCTTGGTGGTCATTGGACAATTAGAAAGATAGAATGATTTATTGAATATTCAGTAAAACATCTGTTTTCACAAAACAAACCTTCTGTTTATGAACTAACTCTTGAATTTTTAGCATCTTTTGAATTTAGCATGAAATACTCTGACCCGTGGGATGATCAGGCGGTTTCATTTGGACTCGGTGGAACTTGGCGGACAGCATCCATGGCCTTGTTCTGAGATTACCTAGGAGTATATACGGAAAAAGAAATGGAAGAAGAAGTGATATCGGGAATGATAGCTTATCATACATCTTCGGATGAGGAAAGTAAAGACCCTGAAAGTGGTGCAACACGCAAGGCATTTTGGGGCAGAACTAGAATGGGCAGTTTTAACTCGAGTAAAACCAAAAGCAACCAGATACGGGACATGCTTCTATGATACGTGCACTGTCTCTTTAGCCATTTGACAACTGCACGTGGTCAAAGTGTGGGAGTTGTTAGTTTAAGATATTTGTTTATTTTATATTGCATGGTGAATTATCTACCATACAATATTTGTTTTCCAGGAATGCAACTGCAATTGCTCTAACACCTATGTTTGGAGGAAGGTGGATTCTGAACTTGTACGAGAGCTATGGATGCAACACAGATGGAACTGAAGGAGTGATGTTGGAATTGTTGGACTTTAGCATTTGTATAAGCATGTGCATGGTCACATACCTACCGAATGGACAGTCGAGGTTTATGGACAAAAAGAGACAGACCTGAGATCCGGCAGATCCCGAACAAATCATTATGGACCTCGAATTACCGACTCAACAAGAAGAAGCCAGGAATTCCAGTTCGCACACCGGTGAGTTTTACCAAGCATGTTAGATCATTATAGGGCGATCTAGACCACTAGCAACCATGCCCAGCGATCTTTTGAATACGCACAACAACCATTTAACCACATCAAAAATCTACATTTCCATGTCGATGATCTGAGCAATGACGTCACGTACATCAGAAACTGGATATATCATGAATGGGGGTTATCCCGCCACAATACCTTTGAAAAACGTATCACTTTCGAGGGTCGGGGTACATCTGTTTTGTACCACTCTATCCTTTTAATTTATGTCATTTTACTTTATTTTGTGTGCTTAAGATTTTAATGCTTTCAATAAATTGATGATATTTCAGGTGATCCTGAGAAGTTTTATAATTCAAGGAGGCTCTTTGTACTGACCACATGTTTTGAATTCATTATTTTAGGGGAATTATCTCGTTACCATTTTCTATTATAAATTATTATTTACATTGAGTACGATGTAAATTTTTAAGTGTGGGGATGAGTTTAGACATGGTATTATACATACTTGACACTTTGCTAAAAATGGTCTAAATTTAAATTGTACAAAAATCACTTGACCTTTAATTTTCATGACAAAAACACCAAAAATTTAAACAATTTTTGATAAAACAAATTATAAAAATACGTTTTTAGGAAATATATAACTAAATAATTGAAACCCAAATAAACTTGGAAAATGTTTTTTTTATAAAATCCTTAAAAGAAATGATTTAGTTAAAGTATTTAAAGATGTAAAATGAATAAATTTTACCCGATTCCATCCGTATGTGAGTACTTTTCAGTCTTTAAACAGCTTTTGTATTTATCCAATATTACTTTCATTCTAGATTTAATTGATGGTACCAAATGATATGTATGATTGGCATATCCTTTGGATATACGTTTCAAGACCTTAGTTAGTATTTATTACATAAATGATCTAGACATTAGGAAACCTAACTATTTAAGACTCAACCATTTTTCTTTTAATTATCTTACTCGAACATTAACCACAGTTAGCCCCGTTGAGCATAAACGTTTGTATTTTTTGATCACCCGATCAACTAAGTCACTTAACCAAAAAGACTTCAATAAAACCCGTTTTTCGCTAAACACGTTTCTGGCTTATTTATGAAAAAAGAAATGAAAATTATGGTCTTTTACCGGCCATACCTAAAAGAACTAGAATGCATTCCTTTGATTTTAGTTTACTTTGTTGTCTTTACCATGCAAAACCGGGACTTCCCATGGAAATCCACAAACAAATTTTCAAACTCATGTTCGGTGCAAGAAAGAATTAGTGAAAAAAGGAACAAGTTCCGCTATTTTATGGAATTTTAAAAAGCAATATAAAAATGCGAGCAAAAATATACGAAAGATGCCTGAACTATGGGAACTGACTCAATGATAGAAAATGCAAAAACAACCAAACCAAGTCTCAATACGAATACACAAAACTTATCTGATTGGGTGCTATTAGGCTTCAATCCGAACAATCTTTATGAAAGGTGAGTTTTGTATATCTTATGGTAAAAGACGAAATAAGGTTTTTGAAAGCAAAGTACAATTTTGACAATCTAACCTTAAAAGAGTCCTCGAGTTAGCATATCCTTCTACCTTGAAGTATTGTATAGGTAACCTTTTTACTTTCCTTGTATTTTATGTTAGAAAAATAAGCCAAGATCCTTGTGTTTAGCCTTTACTTTCCCAAATAATCCATACTCGAGCTGGAGCCAAGTTACAACCCATCAAATGCCAATGATTTATGCAAGTAAATATCTAAATAGGTGGAGATTTGATCCCTTAACAAGCATATGATTTCACATGTACACATACTAGACAATTAAGTGTATTAGTCGTACATAATCTTGATTATGACTCCAGCCGAGTGTCAGTGCATCTTGTGAAAAGTATGAAACTTTACATGTTAGTAATCTTTACTAACTAATCTATTACCTGTTAGGATATCATTCAACATATACTTAAAATGTTTGCATTTGGGTAGATTAAGTTTACTTGCGTATTTCCCAAAAGACATATTTATCATTTGATTTATTAGGTTTTTGGTTGTATTATTATTTTAAGTGATTTGCTTGAGGACAAGCAAAGTTTAAGTATGGGGATGTTTGATGTGCTCTAAATTATGCATAGAAAACCTATCAAAAGCACATCAATTATTCTTTAATATCTTGCTTAAAATGATGTAAAAAACTAATAAAAAATTAGTTTTCCTTCTGAAGTTCTCCATACTTAGGCTTCAGAAGATTCTTGACTTGTCTTCAGAAGAGCAGTTTTGTCTTTAGAAGACGTCTTCAATTGTACTTCAAAATTATTCTAAGTGTTGTTTTGGTTGCAGCAGCCTCATATGATCCAACAGTACATCACACTATGTTACACTATACACAACTTAGATTAATAAAGTGTCTGTAAAAAAGTATGCTATCTCACCTAAAAATGAGTGCATAAAAAGTAGGGCATGAACTCACCTGGTACTTCAATACAGAATAATGCAAGCTATGAAGGAACGGAAAGACAATCCATCAAAGTTTACCAAGAACACGTGAGTTTGTAAGTACGCATGACTACAATGACTTAAAAGACCCTAAGTGCTCAATACACAGGTTGACCCAAGTGATATAACAAACAATAAAACATTTTCACCCAGTTGACCCGTTTGACCCGTTGGTGACATGTCAAGTTATATTCTTTTTGACCAAGTATAGTAATTCATAAATCATCATACCATCATAGACTACTATACAAGTTATAACATAAACTACATTGCAACCCTTAAGTCTCATTGTAACACCCGGAAATTTCTCTTGGAAGTGTCATGCGACTGGAGGCCCAGACGCATGGAAATCAGGCGACTGGAGCTTCATACGCATGGAGCCGCACGACTGGAGCTCCATACGCATGACAATGGTACGACTAAGGGTCCAATCGCAAGGAGCTCAGGCGACTGAAGTGCCCATACGCCTGGAGCTATGGCCGACTGGACTGTGGTATTTAAGGGAGAGGGCAACTCATACCCTCTCCCCACACTTGCAAACTCAGTCAGAAAGGAGAGAAAAGAGAAAGAACAGAAAAAGAGAGAAAAGTGGTGATTCGGGCTTGAAACTCGTCGAGCAACTAGTCCAAACGAAGCTCTTCATCTTCTTCTTGTTTGTGTGAGTTCTAGGACCCCACATTTACTTGTTTTCAAATGATTTTGGGGCTGGAACACATCTAAACCCGATTTTGAAAAGTGTATGTTTGACCCATTTGGGTGTAATCATGTGTAGTATGTTTAAAGTACGATTTGAAACTCGTATGAGCTTGTATGATGCCCTAGTATGTTTCCTCAAGGTTTAGGAGGGTTAATTTGGGCTTGGAATGAGTTTAGGAGGGTTTGAAGGCCGTAGGTCGTGGCTGCATTCTGAGATGAACTCCAGTCGCTGCCCAGTAAGGGCTAGATGACTGGGAGGCCAATTGCACGACTGAGGGACGACTGAGGTTCATTCGCATGACTGAGGCTCAATCGCACGATTGGAGGTTCAGTCGCACGACTGGTCATACGGCTGAGAGCCCAGTCGCATAGGTGCTCAGTCGCACAGGTTCATTCGCACGGCTGAGGGTTCAGTCGCATAGTAGTCCAATCGCATAGAGTTCAGTCGCACAGAGGCCATGTGACTGATGAGTGCCCAATCACCCAAGTAGGGCTGTTGTGTACGAGGAGAGATATAGTTTAATCACGGGCCTTCGGGAGAAGAGCAAGGGCAAGTAATGATGTGATAGCTCCCGTAGGTACATGTGTGGTAACTGTCAAGGCTTAGAAGTTACGTTGGGCATGTAATGATAAGTGCTTGAGGGTTGTACATGATGTATGCTATGTATGTATGAGGCCTTGTATGATGATGTATGAATGATATGTGTATGTTCCTCATGATATTGTATGTATATCTTTCCCAAAACTTTACGTATTATGATAATGAATGAACAAAGTATTATGTAACGTAAAGTGAAAGATAATGACTGAGGAACATGACGATGGATGCATGCATTAATGAATGAATGAAAGAGAAATATGATGACAAATGCATGCATTAACGAATAAATGAAAGAAGTCTTGCAAGCATTGGATAAAAAGGGTCCTTCTTTGTGATTGACCATACGTATGGTGCCTCTACCGCTTACCTCTAGTACTGTGGCATACGCTTGCTGTCCATTTATTGATTCGGCCCAGTAGCTAAGACTGATCGGGGTGTAGCTTATGGTATTGGTACGAAAGATATCCAATGTGCAAGTAAAGTTATATGAAATGATTGAATGAATGAACGAAAGAAACGAACGTACGTATGTAACGATCGTACGAATGAAATGAACGTACGTATGTATGTAATGAATGTGGATGTTAACGAAGAACGGTACACGAACGAAATGCTAATGAACGATCATGAAGATAATAATAGTTATTATATGTATGTATGTATAATGTGTGCTCATGAACGAAAGGTCGTAATAAAGAATGAAACGGGATCCTTGTCATTTGACCACAGTAATCGTGGTTGTGTGCCATGAAGTGGGTAAAGCCTGACGGGATCTAGATAAGAACTGAATGATAATGATGTACAACGAACGAATGAACGAACGAAAGGGATAATAAAGATATTATCTATGTGTACGTATGATGTATGATCGCTTGAAAGAAAAGAATGGTTTTTAATGAAAACAAAGTATGTTTATTATAAAACTAGAACTCACTCAGCAACGCTGACTTTTTATGTGTTTTCAGTTAGCAGGTAGTATTGCTGAGGATGGCACGAGGCGACTACTCAGCTCTTTTGGGATGGCATTCCTTTGCTAATAATGCTGCAACATATTTGTTGCATGCAAGTGTTCGTTGAGGATCCCGATAAACGGGATTACTTAAGGAATCTTTTAGTTTAGTTTTAATGTTTTCGTACTAAAGGTCACTGTCTATGACCATTTTGTAATTACTAACGATGTAATACCTTGTAAAAGCTTTTATGATGAAACGAGATGTCTCTTTTGAATGTTTCCGCTGCTATGATTATTTAAAATATCTACAAATGTATGTTTTATGTGCGATGAATGACCAACTGTGAGGTGCCCGGGAACGGGGCCTTACAAGTTGGTATCAGAGCCAAAGTTTAAGTGAAATGGGTAAATTTTAAAAATAAACCTAAACTTAAACTAAAAATGGGACGGAAAGGAGAGGAATGCCAATCTGAGTAGCTGCGTGCCATCAGGTATTTTCTTAAAGTTAACTGGTATTATGTGCGCATGTTATGTGTTTATGTGTTCCTGTTAGACTTAGATACTAATATAGTCAGGACAGGTAATGCTTGGGGTGCGAAGAGTAAAGTAAGTGGCTAATCACAACTGGCCACTGTAATTAGGGACTTACTATACTTGACA
>BJCO01775686.1:0-23462 GCA_018326465.1 Flaveria floridana | reverse complement strand
CCACCGTTCAAGTATCTCGCACATGTCATCCTGAAGTGCATCGCGTCTAGAAGAGGAGGATTTGACGAGATGAGTGACCAAATCCATAATGCATGTGTTGCACTGGTACTGAATCACCCGTTCAGTTTCTCGAGGATGTTCTTCAGTTATTTCAGGGAGAACATAGAAGGAAAGGGGAAGGAAGGTTTTTGTATGTACCCTAGGTTTCTCCAAATGATTATAGATGAGAAACTCCCCTCGCTGCCTAAGAATAAGGACGACGAGGTAGTACTGGAAGTTATGGATGATACTACCTTGGGTAGGATGAAGGTTTACCGGGGTAAGCAGGTGAAGCCCCCGGTTAGGAGATTATTCGGGCATTTGGACAATCTGCATATGTCACTCCAGGTAGGAAGAAATGGAGGCATGATGACAGTGATTCTGATGTAGAACAGATAGTGATCCCGGATGATGAGGACGATGATGATGATGACAATGATGAGGGTCATGGTGGTAGTTCTTCGGGTGCTGGTGGGTCGAGTCAGCCCATCACTAACCCAGATCACCCAGCAATGGAGGATCTAGGTAATTTTGAGTTGATAGATGAATCTGATGATTCATTTAAGGAGCCTCTCACCAGGAGAGTTGGTAGCAGGGTTGTGGCTATCGAGAAAGGGAAAGAGGTGGTTGGTGGATGCCAAACTAGTGCTAAGGGTGTTGACACTAAGGTCACAGATCCAGCATACACAACTGATCAGCCTAGTAGTATGGAGGGAGTACCGGAGGTTAGAGGTACTCGAAAGAAAAGAATGCCCAACCCTATGGCAAGAAGGGGAAAAGATAAAGGATCATTCTGATGAGCTCCTCTACTACCACAGCCACTGCCACCGACATACCCACCACCACACCTACACCCATATCTTCCTCACCCTCAATACCTAAAACCACCCCTCCATAATCTATTCCTATTCTTACACCCATTTAGACCATATCCACAACCACCCCTACCATTCCACAAGCCGGAACATCCACCCAGTTCCCACTTCCACAGGGCACTACTCTACCCACGGTTGGGTTAGAGGAGCAGCTGGCGAGCCTTTACAGGCTAGTGCTCAAGCTGTTGGTGATGGATGATCTAACGGCAAACCAGATAAATCAGCTGATGGCGGTTAATCCAGCATAGGGCAAGCAAATTGCCCAGCTCACTGAGAAGAACAAAGCTCATGAGAGAGCTTTAGTTCGAGCTCATAAGGCCCTGCAAGCTCAAAATGAGCTAGTGCTGGCATCCGCCAAGAGGATTGAGGGGTTGGAAAAGATGAACAAGAAAATTATGTTAAGGCTGAAGGGAAAGAAGGGTGAGCTTCTGAAGATTAAGGGACATGGAGATGATGATGGTGATGATGATAACGATTCAAGTGATGATGAATCAGAGGATAACAGTGATGAGGAGGAAGCCAGAGAAAATGGAAAGGAGAACAAGAAGGACGATGATGAGGAGGATGATCCTGAAGGTGATACTAACGTATCAGCCTCAACTCAATCAGCGAGAGTGAGGCGCACCAAGAAGAATCAAGATCAAGGAACCTCGTCCTTAGCTCTTCAAGCTGACAAGCCTTAAGTACAAGAGAAAAGTAAAGATTAAGATAGTTTATGTATTTGAAACTTTTTGTATTTGAACTTTGTATTACATTAATGTAATTAATAATAATTTATGTTTAATGTCTTAATTAATCATTAATGTGTGATTTGTTGATTGTTCAACCAAACAGATGAAACTCAGCAGGCCGAGGAGTATGATGTCGCTCCCCTTCAGCAAATCAAGACTCAACTTACTATGATTCTTGAATTGCATGGGATTATGAGACGGTCTGTGAGTTACACTCTTGAAGAAGGGGAGATCATCCATGATCTACCTGATGAACAGCTCGTAGAGATGTTCAGACTCAACCCAGACGAGATAGTCAAAGATGCTCTAGAAGTCGATGTTGTGTGTTATGAGGAGTTACAAGGAGTGGATGAGATCGAGATAGAGGATGTCACGTTAGATCATTATCCTTAGTACACTGACCTTGATGGAAATGTTATAACTGACTTGGGTGATACATTTGTCAGTGATACATTCGACAAACTAGATGAGAAAGCGACTGAGAAAGAAGAGGCTGAAGGTAAAGCTCAGGCTGCAGATGCTGATGTAGATCTAAAGAAAGCTGAATGTATTGCATGTCTAGCAGAGATGAAAGCTCAGCGAGAACCTCCAAAGCTAAATGCCTACACTAAATTGTACAAAGTTAAGAGACATCAGAAGGTGTCAGGCAAGATTATCAATTAAGCTTACTTTGAGGATTTAGACGTGTATGTAGTAAAAAGGGAGAACGGGATTGAGTACTTCAGATATCCACATGATCTGAAGACTCTTCCTGGATTTGAGTTAAACAGATTAGCCTACCTAGATCTGTTATATGCCAACCCGATGAAGATGTTAGGATGGTTTGAGATGGCATTAAAGAAGGAATACCACACTAGATGGGTCAACTTCAAACCTCAACAAGCAAGGAGGTTTCTTTATAAAACAGAAGTTGACTCGATCTCGGGAAGAAGGAAGGTGGTGTTGAAGTGGAGACCTCCGAAGACAATGTCTAAGATTCCTTTGAGGGAGATGCCATAGGATTTCACACCTCACTTCAAGTGATGGTACTATGATTGGAGAACGGAGGAAGCTGTTATAGTTTTGAATAGAGATGGGTAGATTGAGACTATCAGGGTATTTGACCCAATGCGGCTTACCAACTTGTCAGCAGATGATGTTTATACATTATACAAGTGGCCACTATTTTATGATACTCAAGATATTGTACAAGCTCTCCAGTTCCAACATGTCATACGACTCTGTTTGCCATTGAGATACATGCTGGAGTCACTAAAGAGGAGAAGAACAAGAAATTTCAAGAACATGTGAAGTGTGTAAGACAATAGGATAAACTAGGTCCAAAGGGGAGTTTGTTGATACATGATGTTCCTAGTTTATGTACTTAAATGTAAATGTCTTTCATTTCTTACACATATGTAATACAAGTGCTTAGTGATATATGATATGTGTTTTGATGTTTATTTGTCTTTGATTATATCATATTCTTTTTGTATTTAGTATTACACATATGAATGAACATTATATATAGGTTTGAGGTTGTTGTACATAGTTCTGAGACAATAATGATTTAGAAATATGTTTAACTTAATCAGGTGGTTATACATGATAATGGACCATACTTATGGACCAGACGCACGAATGGACCATACTTATGGACCAGAAGCACGAATGGACCATACTTATGGATCAGTCGCACGACTGAACCAGGTGACTGGATCAATTGTATGACTAAGACATAAGATTGACTCAGTCGCACGACTGAACTTTCAGTCGTGCGTATGAATCACATGCATGACTCAGTTGCACGACTGAACCATGCTAATGGCTTAGTCGTACGACTAAATACTGAAAACCTATAAATACTACATAATTCATGGAAAAATGTAACACTTCAAATATTATCATACCCTAGCCGTCCAGAGCGTTCTAGTTCGTCCATCCAACTTCAAAGTTCGTTCCTGATCGATTCCTACTCGTTCTTAACGTTTGTTTAATTGTTAGATCAATCAAATTTTTGTTCTCACTGATTGGATCGCCAATCAAATAGAATTCCGTGCTATTTGAACTGTTTTCACGTTGAATCAGTTAGTACTCCATACGAAAATGGTCCTAACACGACTTATTCGATCAATTGCAGGGAGCTAGCTATTTCTCTAAGATAGACTTGAGGTCGGGATACCACCAAATGAAAATAAAGGAAGAAGACATTTCCAAAACAGCCTTCAGAACTAGGTATGGACACTATGAGTAGCTAGTCATGCCCTTCGGGTTGACTAACGCACCAGCAACATTCATGGACCTCATAAACCGTGTGTGCCGCCCCTACTTAGACAAGTTCGTGATCGTATTTATCGACGATATCTTGATCTACTCTTGAAGCAAAGAGGAAAATGGGAAACATCTTCTATTAATCCATGAACTACTCAAGAACAAGCAACTATATGTAAAATTCTCCAAATGCGAGTTTTGGATGCGTGAAGTCCAATTTCTTGGGTACATAGTGAATAAGGATGGAATCCAGGTGGATCCAGCAAAAATAGAAGCTATCAAGAACTGGAAGATTCCAGAAACGCGTACCGCGATTAGACAATTTCTTGGTTTAGTTGGTTACTACAGGAGGTTTATCAAGGATTTCTCTCAAACAGTACAACCACTAACTGCTTTGACCAAGAAGGATACAGCTTTTGAATGAGGAAAAGAACAAGAAGAAGCCTTTCACCTGTTAAAGGAAATTTTCTACAGTACACCTATCCTTGCCCTACCAGAGGGAACTCAGGACTTTGTAGTCTATTGCCACGCCTCGCGTCAAGGTTTTGGTTGCGTATTAATGCAGCAGTAAAAGTGATCGCGTATGCATCTAGATTGCTAAACGAGCATGAAAGTAATTACAAGACACACGACTTGGAGCTGGGTGCAGTGGTGTTCGCACTTAAAATGTGGAGACACTACCTATACGATACTAAGTGTGTTATCTACAATGATCACAAAAGCCTACAGCATATTCTAGATCAGAAGATGTTGAACCTGCGTCAGAGGAGATAGGTAGAAATATTAAGTGACTACGGATGTGAGATACGCTACCATCCTGGAAAGGTAAACGTAGTGGTCGATGCCCTGAGTAGAAAGGAAAGGGAGAAATCCCTTAGTGTTTGTGCCCTAAGAATGAGCGTGTACAGTAGCCTTGTCGCTAGGTTGAAAGAAGTGCAAGAGGAAGCTCTCAAGGAGGATAAGCTGTCTAGTGAGATGCTAACAGGGATGGAGAAGCGATTGGAAGTAGACAACGATGGATTGTACAAATGTGAAGGAATGACATGGGTGCCTAACCATGGTGAAATTAGGGATATGATTTTGGACGAGGCCCATAAATCTTAATATCCAGTTCACCCAGCAAGCGATAAGATGTATCAACACTTGAAAACACTTTTCTAGTGGCCCAGATTGAAGAAATCTATTGCCACCTATGTGGGAAAGTATTTGACATGTTAAATGGTAAAGGCTGAAAACCAAAAACCATCAGGAACCCTACAGCAACCCAAAATCCCAGAATGGAAATGGGATAACATCACCATGGATTTTGTCATGAAACTACCAAGAACGTCTCGTGGTCAAGATGCCATTTGGGTAATCATGGATAGGCTTACCAAATCAGCCTATTTCTTACTAATTCGAGAAGACCATGAGATGTCAAAGTTAGCCCGAATATACATTAACGAAATAGTTACTCGGCATGGAATGCCGCTCTCGATTATCTCGGACCGTGATAGTCGCTTCACATCATGATTTTGAAGGTCTCTCCAACAGGCTCTGGGGACCCGTCTCGACATAACCACCGCGTATCATCCTTAAACCGACGGGCAAAGTGAAAGAACCATTCCGACTTTAGAAGACGTGTTAAGAGCTTGTGTAATCCACTTTGGTGGAAGCTAGGATAACCACCTTCCCTTAGTAGAGTTCTCTTATAACAACAGCTACCATGCAAGCATCAAAGCAGCCCCTTACAAACCCCTGTACGGTAGAAAATGTCGTTCTCCTTTGAGTTGGAACGAGATTTGTGATAGCAAAGTGATGGGACCCGACATCATAATGGAAACCACAGATAAAATAATTAAGACTAAGGAGCAACTGAGAACAACCAGAGATCATCAAAGGAAATATACTAATAGAAGACTGAAACCTATTGAATTCCAAGTGGGAGACAAAGTGATGTTAAAGGTCTCCCCGTGGAAAGGAGCTGTGAGATTTGGCCAGAAGGGCAAGCTAAGCCCAGGATACATTAGACCATTTGAAATACTGGCAAGAATTGGTCCAGTAGCATACCAGCTCAGACTATCTGAGGAGCTGAGTTACATACATAACACTTTCCATGTATCAAATTTAAAGAAGTATCTGGTGGAGAAATCCTTAAACATGCCATTAAAAGAAGCAAATATAAATGACAAACTGAATTTTGTTGAGGAGCCTATAGAGATTTCTGATCGATTGGTCCAGAAACTTTGATGAAGTCGTATACCCAAGGTGAAACTGAGATGGAACTCTAAATGAGAACCTGAATTCACTTGGGAACGAGAAGACGAAATGAGGAAGGAATATCCACACCTCTTCAAGCCACCCGTCCAAAGTCTAATTGAAGTTAAATTTTCAGGACGAAATTTCCTAAACGGTAGGAGAATTTAACAACCCCTCCCCAACCTCAACGTGAGTCAGGGACTTATGCAAAATATTAGGTGGAAATTTTTCTGAATCATGCGCCTAAACAGTGACCATGCGCGTGAACAGTGCCCATGCGCTGGACAGTGCCCATGCGACTAAGTCTTGGGCGTTTTAGCAGTGCTCATGTGCCCACATAGTTGTCATGCGCCTAAGTCCCAGACGTCCAAACAGTTGTCACGTGCCTAAATAGTGGTAATGCGCCTAAAATTTTACTTATGTATTCGTGTATATATTCAACTTCTGATTATTTTCCGCACTTATTTTACATTCAATATTGGTATTTAACAATGTAGAAACTTATTCATGTATAGAAACTATCTTTTGTATGATTATTTGAGGCAATTTCGGATATATAAGTTTTCAACACTTAGATATATTCGAAGGTGATGTGCCCGTGCACACCTGCGGCTCAACAAAATAATAATAATAAAATACAAATGAAACAAATAAAAATATATTATGCTGCATGGCCGCCCATAACCCAACAACCAAATACAATCTGTGAAATCTCAAAAACCATTCCAACACTCCACCCCTCTCTTTTTCTTTTTCCATACATGCAAATCCTTTCACTTCATTTTTTATATCTCTCTCTCTCTTTCTCTCGGTTTTTCCCTCAACCGAGAAAACACACATACACAACATTCTAACCCTTGCTCATTTCAACAACTTTCCAAAGAACAACAAGTTTCTAGCCCCACTTCAAAGATCTTTTGCTCATTCCAGCCTTCTAGCCTGTTATTAAGTAAGTGTCAATGAACTCCCATCCACCGAATCTTATTATTTACACTCTCACGCCATTGTAAACACTATTCCTAATGTTCTAACAGAAAACTCACAGCTATAACCTCATGTTTGTAGGACTCTAACATCACACAAGGTACTCTTCCTTGTAAGCCCATGAGCCTAAGGGTCGATATACAAAGATTCTACCTTGTAAATCCTCATTTTATGTGTTCTAGCAATATTTAACCGTATGTTTTTATAGCTGAAGCTTGAAATCTGCCTATAACAGTGAAACTAAAACCCAAATATGTTGGGTTTGAGGTTACAAATGATATAATGATGATAGAAATGTAAATATGATAGTTACACTAATTTAAATGGTGTAAAGCACCCGATTGTGGCTATGTTTATGTAAAACCGAGGATTAAGATTTAAAATATCAGAAAGTTTGAGACTTAGAATGCCTGAAAAATATGAGTTTGTTGACTGGGAAACTTAGTAAGAATTAGTATAGCTATGTTAGACTAGTTCGGTGACCTAAAAAATAGAGATAATTCAAGAAAACGAGTCATAAGATAAAAAAATTAGTATCTAAGAATTTTCAGGCCTTAGAATAATTATTTTAGTAATAGAAATCGAATTTGGTGAATTTTTGGGTTAATATGTAATTTCTATGAATTATCTAACAAAAAGTAAACGTAAACCGGGAACATTTGATAAAATCTTAAAAATAAACGAGGAGCCAAAAATTTATGAAAATCACATTATTTCAGTAAGATATAGAAATTAGAGTGGTAATTTGGTTAAAATTAGAAGATTCAAAACTAGACGTTGGAATTGTTGGTTTTACCGAACCGATAACTAGAAACTTGTGTTCTAAACTTTACTAAGTAAGAACTGAAATTTTAGGGTTCTAACAGGCTCAAATAGGCTATAATAAGCTTAAGAAAATATTAGGGGTCAAAACTGTAAAGAGACAAACTTTAGGATAGAAGTTGCTAATTTTGAAACTTAAGGGGCCAAAGTGTAAATTCTGCATTTTAATCAAATTTCAGCAACCGCATGACCAGAAACCAATATTTAACATATTAGTATGTAAACAAATCTATAAGGACCATAAAAGTTGTTGTACGCACGTCAAACCCTAAGTTTCCTAAAAGGGAAACTTTTAATGCAAGCTTTTAAGAAGCAAAGCCACGTGCGTCATTAACTACAAACATGCACTTAACTACACTTCCAATGGTCTAAGAATCTATATCTTATTACCTATACCATGATCATAGGGTGCTAAGAATTGGATATTCTCTGTGCTTAAGGAAATCGTGATTGATACTAAGGTGAGTTCTCGTGTCTCCTTTTGTTATTGCTTTGGGGATGAAGCATGCTCTTTTGAACTAAAATCTTTACTGTGCTATTTTATGATGTTTATGTTGTGGATAATGCTTGTTGGATCTGTAGAGCCTGATGCAACCAAAACAACACTTAAAAGAAATTTGTACAACTAAGAGAAGTCTTCCGAAGGCAATGCTGCAACCAAAGAGCTTCCGAAGGATGAACTTAGTCTTCCGAAACTTAGAAGATCTCCTTCCGAAGTAGACACTTAGAACAATGAAGACAAAGTCTTCTGAAGACAAAGCCTCGAAAGAAGCTATGTCTTCTGAAGTATAAAATGGTTCGGAAGAACTTATTCTTCCGAAGCCATTTTACCTTCGGAAGAATCACAATATGAACTAGTGGAAAAAGCATGGTCCGACTGACACTTGCTGCCTACTCAGAATCTCTGCAAGATGCCTTCCATATTCATGTGGTTGACACTACTTTTCTATACTGTTCACCATTCCTTAGCTAGTACAGCTGCCACCTTTAGTTGGTGACCAAAAGGTATGTCATGGACCTGTCATCACTACCTCATCTTAGATAATACTTTATCCAAGATACCCTACCTCTAGCAATGTAGTATTTGTTTAGAAATAAGTCCCAGCATGTTATCTACGTATAACAAGCTGTAGATAGTAGTATATATAGTCGTTCATTGTAACTTAGTATCCATGCTTATGCATGAGTCTTTTAATACTTAGTTGACAGATAATATATACAAGTATCTTGAAAACCATTTCTTGTGTTCTTTACTTATTATATTATTATCAACTGAGTTCTTGATTCTGTATTCATCAAACGAGTGATATTTAACAGTTTGTAAGAAATACTAAGTGTTAAGAGAACAATATCGATCCTACAATTGGTATCAGAGCGTCCAGGCTCTTGATTGTGAGATCTAACCATCCCAAATCACCCTTGCTTCTTAAAACTTACTCACTCAACCAAAATGGCCTTTAACCAGAAGTCTGTTGAACCAGAAATTGGAACGATGACCAAAGCTCCCATTATCACCCTTGATAACTTTAGGCGCTGGTGTCAACGCATTGAAGGATTCATCAAGTATCAAGACTCCCGTATGTGGAAGTCCATTACCCATGGACTATACATACCAAAAGTGGCTTCATCAACTAGAGATACTGCCATGATTGAAAAGGAAGTCGAAGATTACTCTGATGAAGAATACAAGAAGATGGACATTGGTAGCAAAGCTATGACTGTCTTGCTCACTGCCATACCAAACTCGATCATGGCAGGTTTTGATCATTGCACTACAGCCAAAGAACTCTTTGATGCTTTGAAGTTAATGTACTCCGGTTCCTTAGAATCCAAAGAATCCAAGAAGGATGCTCTAAAGAAACAATTCGAGAATTTCACCTACATTGATGGTGAAAACTTGAGCCAGCAATACTTCAGATACATGGATCTGATAGCATCTCTGCAGTCCATGGGTGTAACTCTTGATAAGAGAGACACAGTAAGGAAATTCATGAGTGTTCTTCCTCATGAATGGACTTTCTATTATGTTTCTATCAGGAGATCTGAAAATCTTAGAACTCTCACTATGACTGAACTATATGGAATCCTAGATGGATACCGTATGGAGTTTAACCACCCTTGTTAGCAATGCTATACATGTTGCTGAAGGTGCAAGAACTCCCCAGTCCCAGATGTACCTAACTTACAACAACAGCCATCATGTTCATCTGGGCCATACATCACTTTCCCTGAGACACCCAAGTGCTAACAAGCTCAACAAGGTCCTTTTCAGGAAAATTGTGCTTTTGTCTCAAGAGAGGAACACTCTAGTGATCTCCAGTTCTGTTTTGATGATCTGGAGTGTTTCAGCCCAGATGATGTTGAATACATGGACATTGTTCAACAAATGGCTCTCCTTACCTACAGAGCAAAGAAGTTCTACAAGAGAACTGGAAGGCAATTCCCTCAGAACCGAGCAAGTAGCAAATTCGGGTTTGACAAGTCAAAGGCTAAGTGTTACAACTATAATCAACTTGGTCATTTTGCAAGGGAATGTAAGGATCGAAAATCTAATCCTGGAGCAGCCCAAGCTTCTCAACATCATGCCACCACACAAGCTGCAACCAAGCCAACAGAGCAAACTGCAGCCGTTGCTTAAGAAGTTGATTGGAGCTTTATGGTGCAAGATATCACTCCTGCTCAAGCTCTCATGGTCGGCACAAATGATACCAAGGTATATAAACATCTGTGTACTCCTGACTGTGTAGCTAAGGTTAAGTTGTACCAGGACTACAACTTGAAACCAAAATCTGATATTGAGTCTTTGAACATACTAAAAGCTGATTTTAAAATAGTAGAATCTAAGAATAAACTAAAAATTAAAGAGTTAGAAAACACTGCATCTACTTTAAAACATGAGCACTCAAACTACAGTGCTCAAATAAAAGACTTAGTTTCAAAGTTGACTGAGGCTTAAACCCAGCTAGTAATAGCTGAGGTTTTTGCAAAGAAGTATGTTATCCAAAAGCATAACTTCAACAACATTCTTGCATCAACTTCTCATTCAAAGGAATGTTATCAAAACAAGAATGGGTTGGGAACCAATGAAACTGCTCCACCACATTCCTGTGTGTCTATTAGATAGCCAAGATGTGGTACTGATGAGCAAGAGGTTCCAACTATTGACCCACCATCTCTTAAGAGGATGAGTGATGTAAAAATGGGTACCACCACCACCACAGAGAGGACAAGGTAGAAAACCTCATACCCTCAGCTGAGAACAAATCTCTTACCACCAAATAAAGAAAGAAAAAGATTCAAGCAGCCAAAAGAACTGCCAAGAAGGTGGCTGAGTCCAAAATGAAATTTGACCCAAGGCAAAAGGGTGTTTTCATCTTAGCTGGATTTGCAAGTGGTTGGAAACTCAGATTCAGGATAGAGTATAGTACCAGTGCTCCTATTCAACTGAAGGATCTGAAGCAAAAAGGGAAAGTTGTTGAAGAAGACAAGAAGACCAAGAAGCAACAGCCTACATGTCCCACCAAAGCAAACACTGAATGCATAATGTGTGGTCTGCACAACCACATGGCCAAAGATTGTTTCTATAATCCTGCAAGCACACATTATGCAAACAGGATAAAGAAAGGAGCAGCCAAGGAAAGTCTCACATTTGGACCATATAACAAGGCCCAAATGTTGAAGAAAGGAAAGCAAGCTTCCGAAGCCAAGTTGCTTTCAGAAGAAGCATCTTCTTCCGAAAAGAACGTAGCTTTGGAAGACAAACCAAAAAGGGTTCCAAAGAACAAGAAAGCACCTACCAAACCTTCCGAAAAGAAAAATGCTTCAGAAGAGAATGTTGTTAAAGCTTCTTCCGAAAAGAAAGAAGATTCAAAAGAATGCTCAGCTGCCCAAGCTTCATCAAGATCATCTTCAATGATCAACCAAAGGATGGAATGAAAGATCAAAGAAGATGTAGTAGCCCAAATATCTTCTTCCTAAATCACTATTGAACCCCCATGCTTACACTTTGGCTAAATTATGTTATCATCATTGGAAGAATCCAATACCAACAAGGCTTGGATTTCCAATAAAAACTAACTATTTCACCTTTGTGTAGGGACATCCATGTGATAAAAATGGAAACATTTGGATTGTGGATAGTGGATGCTCCTGGCACATGACAGGGAACAGATCTTTTCTTCAACAATTTCAAAATTTTGATGGAGGTATTATTCAGTATGGAGGTGAAGCCGGAGGATACATCTCTGGTAGAGGTAATGTGTCCAATGTTAAGTTAACAATTGACAAAGTACACTTTGTCCAACAGCTTGAACACAATCTCTTAAGTGTTTCTCGATTCTGTGATCAAAAGCATCAAATGCTTTTCATAGAACATGAGGGCATTATCCTTAAACCCGGGATGAAAATTCCTAAGGAATTGGTGCTTCTTAGATCTCCCAGGAAAGGGGATTTGTACAAGCTGGATATGAACAATGCTTCCCCACTGGGTGAAGTATCATGCTTTCTTTCCAAAGCAAATAGTGATAAGTCAACTCTTTGGCACAAAACAATATGTCATGTTAATTTTAAAACAATGAATAAATTGGCGAAGAATAACTTGGTACATGGTATACCTAAAAAGAAGTTTTTTCTGTAAAGACAACTGTGTTGCTTGTCTGAAAGGGAAGCAACACAGGGCATCCCAAAAATCTAAAGAAGTTAACTCTATCACTACCCCATTACACTTATTGCACATGGACCTATTTGGTCCTACAAGTATTATGAGCATTGGAAGGAAATGATATTGCCTTGTGTTTGTTGATGATTTTACTGGATTCACATGGGTATTTTTTTAAGAACTAAGGATGAAACTGTTGAAACCTTAAAATCTTTTATTCTTAAGATAGAAAATCAAATTCATCACAAGGTAAAGATAATCAGAAGTGACCAAGAGACTGAGTTTAAAAATCAAGTTCTTGACTCATTTTGTAACACAAAAGGGATTACCACACAATATAGTGCTCCTAGAACTCCTCAATAGAATGGTGTTGCTAAGAGGAGGAACAGGACACTTATTGAGGCTGCAAGAACCATGTTGGCTGACTCAAAGCTGCCTCTAACTTTCTGGACAGAGGCAGTCAGCACTGCATGCTATGTGTAGAACAGGGTTCTCATTATTATGCCCCATGGAAAGACCCCTTATGAGTTATGGAACAAGAGGCCATCGTTCATTGGCTTTCTAAGGTCCTTTGGCAGTAGATGCACCATATTTAACACAAAGGACAATTCGGTAAAATTTGCTGAAAAGTCCGATGATGCTATCTTTGTTGGATACTTTTCAAGCTCCAAAGTTTATAGAGTATACAACATTAAGAATCAACAATTTGAAGAGTTATCTAATATAGTTGTAAATGAGCACACTCCTTGTGTTAAGGGAAATGGTCCTGACCATATTTTTTACTTAGAATTGTTTCCCAACTATTCTAAACTATCTTGTGAGAATGTTTCAGCTGGAACAAGAACTCAAAGTGACTCAGATGATGATCAAATATTTGAGTTGCCCAGACCCATTCCAAATTCTCCAAGAAGACATGAAGAACAAGCTCCCACCACTGCAAGCCCTGAATGTTTGAATCTCTCAGGAAACAATGGAGCTTCAACCAGTTGTCAACTGAATGAGCATCAAGTCACTTCTGATGACAACTCCATTTCTCAACACCAAGCTGATAAAAGATAGCTATCTGGAGGAACAGGAAACTAATGATACTATCTTACAACAAAACATTTTTGATGATGTTACTCATTTATTCAATCAATTTTCATTGAATGAAAGAGAAATATCAGCTGGAACCAATGCTAACGATCCTGATATGAATCATTTAAATCTGGATCTATCTATGCAACTAGATGTTATTCCCAAAATCAGGATTCATAACACTGATCCAGCTGAAAACAACATTGGGGATGTCTCAGAAGGTGTGAGAACAAGGAGACAAACTCATAATGAGAATGTCTGCTTGTACTCATGCTTTCTCTCTCAAATAGAACCTAAAAAGGTAGAAGAAGCTCTCAAGGACAACAATTGGGTTGAATCAATGCAAGAGGAATTGGTTCAATTCAAAAGGCAAAAGGTATGGAATCTGTGTCCACTACCACCTGGTCAAGTTCCCATTGGCACAAAGTGGGTGCTCAGGAACAAAAGAGATGATAGAGGTTTCATTATCAAGAACAAAGCTAAACTTGTAATTCAAGGATACACATAAGAGGAAGGAATAGTTTACACTGATGTATTTGCACCTGTTGCAAGACTTGAGGCTGTAAGAATCTTTCTTGCTTTTGTTGCATCCAAAAACTTCACAGTGCATGAACTTGATGTCAAATGTGCATTTTTGTATGGGGACATCGACAGAGAAGTATATGTGTGTCAACCACCTGGTTTTGAAGACCCACAGCACCCCCACTATGTGTGCAAATTAGATAAAGCTCTCTATGGGCTACATCAGGCACCAAGGCTGTGGTATGAGACGTTGTCTCAATTTCTTCTCTAGAACGGCTACACCAGAGGCACCATAGACAAAACATTATTCATAAGAAGATCAGGGAAGGACATGTTGCTTATTCAAGTCTATGTTGATGACATCATATTTGGTTCTTCAAATGACCAAATGTGTAAAGACTTCGAAAGCATCATGAGAAAGAAGTTCGAGATGAGTTCCATGGGAAAGATCGATTTCTTCCTGGGAATTCAAGTGAAGAAAATGAAAGATGGATTCTTCATAAATCAATCTAAATATGTCAAGCACATCTTAGAATGATTTAAGATGAAGGATTGTAAACCAGCTAAGACACCTATACAAAGAAATCATAATCTCTGTCCTAACTCCGAGGGGGAGGATACTGATCAGCATCAGTACAGGGCAATTACTGGATCTCTAATGTATCTCACTGCAAGCTGACCTGATATCATGTTTGCTACATGCATATGTGCAAGATATCAAGTTGCTCCCAAGGTGTCTCACCTTATCACGACCAGGAGGATACTTAGATACCTCAAAGGAGCTCCCAAACTAGGCCTTTGGTATCCTAACAACAAAGACTTCAACCTTTATGGTTATACTGATAGTGATTATGGTGGTTGTAACATCAATAAGAAATCCACATCAGGAGGATGTCAATTTCTTGGTGGAAGGATCATCTCCTGGCAATGTAAGAAGCAATCATGTGTCTCTATATCAACTGTTGAGGTCGAATACATTGCTGCAGCTAGTTGTTGTGCTCAACTACTATGGATTCAAAATCAGATGTTAGACTATGGCTTCAACTTCATGGAGACTCCCATTCACATAGACAACAATAGGCATCAGGTATCATTTCATTAGAGATATCGGCATCATTGAAAATCCGGTCAAGCACTCTAAGACAAAGCATATCGGCATCAGGTATCATTTCATTAGAGATATTAATGAGAAATATCTAATCAAATTGGTCAAAGTTGACTCAAATGAACAATATGCTAATTTGTTCACCAAAGCTTTTGATGAACAAAGATTTAAGTATTTAATTACAGCTATTGGGATGATAAACCTTGACTAATTATTTCATACAAAATGTTAAGTCAAATGTGTCTATTTACAACATAAGCCCTATTACAAAAGGTATTTCTTCAAAATTTTTGAAATATAAACTCTTCCGAAGAGAAATTTACCCTCGAAAGATAGTCTTAATCTTCTTCTGAAGGAGAATTCCTCTAATCCAGACACATCTTCCTAATAGAATTATGCCTTGGAAGACAATTTGATCATAGATCAACCTTCTTCCGAAGGAAACTTTCTACTTCTATGAAACAACATTTTCCCTTCGGAAGCAAAATAGTCTTTATGACAGATTTTGCTTCGGAAGCAAATTTGGCTTCGGAAGATAGTCAGGAGAGAGAAACCTTAAAGTTCTCTTGGAAACAGGTATTGTCAGAAGAATACTTTAAAATTGTAACGGAAACATTTGGGTCCCACTCTACAAAAAGCAAGATTCTCTGGAAGATTGTTGGACTATTTTGAATAAAACATCCTTACCACCTCTGTCAAATCAAGCCGTATAGTGTAATTTCACCTTACCGGTTTGATCTTTTACTCCATATTTAAAGGACTCCAACTCTCTTTTATACTTTCTTTACCACTATCAAAACCCTAGCCTACTGTTTCCACCATAATCTTCAAGCTTGAATCCCCTCCTTCTCAAAGTTCTAAAAACAATGGCTCTAAACCTGCAACATAACCATATTGCTATCCTTGATTCATCTACGGATAGCGACTTTGCCAAATCATTCAGTTCCTCACAGAATCCATATACCTTCCCGCTCTCACAATAAACCCCACCATCTACTCTAATCATATGTATGACTTCTGGACAAATGGTGAAAACGAAATCATCAACAATGAAAGGGTAATTCGTTCGAGAGTCTGTGTATACGAGATAGTGGTGAGTGAAGCCACTATCAGGGAACATTTGGAGCTTCATGATGCTGGAGCCCCAACTGAATTTCCAAGACCTGATTTAGAAGACACCTATGTTCAAATAGGATATGGAGGTGATGTACGTAAGTCCACTGTCTACAAATTTAACTTCTCCTACAACTGGAAGTATTACTACACATTATCCTTCATCAAATCAGGCGGTTGGGATCAAATCCCTTATGAACTAGGCTGTTTAGTTCATGGGTTGGTCAAAGGACTGAGGTTAAACTATTCCAGGTTTGTTCTGAATAACTTGAGGGGAAATCTCATCAAGAATACATTCTACATGTATCCTTGATTTATTCAGCACTTTATCAATTGTGAACTAGACCTGGATAAAATAGAATATAAAGATATTCTAGTAGTTCCCCAAATTCGGCCGGGTATCTTCCGAATGCTAAAAAAGATATCCACCAATTTTACTGGAAGGCTCACTCCTCTACTTCCAGGTATGCTTGAGCCTATGGCTCCTGGTGACATCCCTGTTAAACCAACAGGTGATGAACCCACACCAGTAATCACACTCCACTCCAAAAGGCCTCATTGCCTATTAAATACCTTTACCAAAGACATCCTAAGTGAACCCTTGTTCAATCTACTCTGATTGAACAAGCCCCCTCTGTTCAGTCAGAAAAGGCTAGAGTGGAACACCGGGCTCCTACTCAGCCTGAGGTCTAACTTTCCCCTCCAATTGACCTCAATATCAGTGTTGAGTCTCCTCAGTCTCAATATGATGAGCCCATCACCCAAAAATCAAGCCCTCAGGATGAGTCACAATACTCTCCTAAGCAACCAAAAAGGGACAGGCACATCACTGGCTCTGAGTCATTAGATGTTGACCAAGGTCCCGGGTCATTAGGAATACCTACCATATCCTTCACTGACCTTTTAACCCAAACTAATGAGGATTTTATGTTTCCTCAAAGCTATGAAGTTAATCTATCACACCTCTTTTTAGATCAACAGAGCCAAAGGAAACCTCTGATCTCTGACCCACATCAGCAACCAATAACTGAGGTGAGTCCCACCGGTGTGCAGGGGACTCGTGTAGGCTCAGCTGCCACTACTAAGAGTCTCTCATTGAGCTCTAAGGATGGTGGTAACATCAATGAGACTGAGTCTATGGTAACTCTGCCCATTGACATCTCTGAAAGAGATATCATTGAGCAAAGGAATCCATGGTGCTAAGAAATCACTACTGGTGATAAGGATGTACATACTAGGCATGTTATTCTCATCTCCCCGTGATTCATCACATGAAGATGAGGGAATACTGAAACTCACCATTGAGTAACTGCTCTCTAAGGTCTCAGACCTTGAATTCAAGGTTAGGCTCTTAGAAACCAGGTCTGCCACTCAGCAACTTGAGATTGAAGATCTCAAGGCAAAACTAGCTGAGACACAGATTGGGAAGTCTGTCAGGCATGTACCAACTCAGGTTTCTTAAAGATCTTCCTCTAGCTCATCTACTTCTCAAGATGATGCTACCAAAAAGGGGGAGAATGTACAGAAACAAGCTCATAAGGAATCTCAAATTTCTAAGGAACCACAATCTTTGACTCTTACAACTTTATCCTCCCTTTACCCTACACAAAATCAATCATCAATTGTTTTCCCACAACCACCTCCTTTGAGTTTTCAAGTGGATCCAAGGATACTCATCAACCTTCACAAATTTTTCACACAGTTTCTGATGAGCTCCTCACTTGAACAACCATCCCCTGATGTTACCATAACCTACTTTGGAGCAGAAGAGCTTCAAAGGCTCAGTGCACCACCTACCACTCAGGTGGAAGTTGGTCAACCTACGGTCACTATGGAACCTGAGATTTACTTCAAAAGGGAAATAGGGACTGATGGCACAGCAACTGCCTCAGTTAGGATAGATGGTGCAACATCAATCTCTTCTGAAGTAGAAATTTCAGCTGCGGAAGTGGTTGTTGGCTTATCATCTCTGTCTGATGAACTGTTTCTCATAGAGGTCATTCTTGATCTAGCCTCTGAGGTGAATAGTGAGGACTTCCTTACAACTCCTATCCTTCCACAAATACCACAAGATCAACCACAAACTTCTCAACCTCATCCTCAGTCCACTCAACCTCATCCCTCAAAACTAGAATCTAAAAAGGAAGTATCTCCTCATGATTACAAAGGTAAGAGGAAGATGACTGATGAGGAACTTCGTGAGGATAAGAGGTTAAACAAATTGATAAGAAAGGGTAGGCTCCCTACTGAAAAATTGTTGGCTGCAAGCAGCAAAGCAGTAACAATATCTCAGGAGTCTATAAATGAAAAGAAGAGGTTAGAGGTAATTGACAAGCTCATCAGCCTGGGAGTAGAAAATGAAGAAATGCTATTACTGCTACTTGATGAGCTTGTCAAATTGGAAGAGACAACCTTGCTACAAAAAGAAAAGGAGAATGCCGTAAGGATGGCTAAAGAGGAGAAGGCAAGGAAGATGAAAGAAGAAGCTGAGCTGAAGAAAAGGAAGGAGATGATAGCCTTCCTGTGCTCAAGAGGTTATTCTCAGGAGGAACTGATTCCTAATGAGAATGAGATGATTCTGCTTCTTGTCAAAAGAGAACAAGATCAAATTAGTAAGGAAAGAAAGAAAGCTGCCAGGGAGAAAACAATTGAGAGAAAGAAGAAGGAAGAAGAGGCCAAGCTTGCAGCTGCCAAGAAAGTGGGAGATAAAGCCTGGATGAAGGCTTATCTCAGGGCACAAGGCTTCACTGGCAGGCAAGTTGGGCCAATGTCAGAGAAGACCCTACAGCGACATGTAAGTGATATCAAAGCTGACATTCGCTTAGAAAGAAGGAAGGAGGTAACGCAGGAGATACATAGGATGAAACCTAAACCAGTACCCAAACCACAACCCACAACAACTGAAATCATCACTGAACCTATACCCTTCTATTTCCCCATTAAAACCGAACCCATCACTAAGCCATATACCCCCGAACCTATACCATCAACATTACCACTACCATCTTCCTCTGCCTCCTAACATCCACCACTACTACATATTCTACAACCCAAAATACAACCTAAAACCCAATCAATACCCAAACCATCCTCTGAACCATCCAAAACTCCAACCTTAGAAGAGATTGGGGAGATCAAAAGGGGACTCAACAACTGCTAAAAAGTGAGTAGCATATCTTAGGAGGAAGGGTTCATCATATTACAATACATTGATGGATCCTCAAGCTCTCTCACAAGAAATGCCTTCCTAGATCTACCCCGAGAGACTCTACACCAATCCCTAAATCTTCTAGCCTTAAGCTCCGATTCATTAAATGAACAAGAGAAAAAGCTTAGAAGAAAATGGGTAAGCCTGTTGGACACTAGGAATAGGGATAGACTGCCAAACTTACCCCTTATTCCTAGGAAGAAAATAATCCAGTGGAGGTTTGATAAACCTTCTCACAACTTCGTTATGGAGATGGAGAATGGAGAGGTAAACAACTTCAATGCCTCATCTCTGCTACACTTAAGCAGATTTGAAATTGCTGAGCTAGCAGAGAGACCATTCACCAATCCCTCTAAGTCTATGATAGCTGCTCACATCAGAAGATTTATCGACAACCTTCATCTTGCCAAATTAAACAAAAGGCAAGAACTGAAGAGGAGCTAAAAGTTGAAGATGGAAGTGTAGTTTTAGTAGCATCAGCCTAGGGGGAGTTTGTTGGATCTATTGAGGCTGATGCAAAGAAAACAACACTTATAAGAAATCTGTACAACTAAGAGAAGTCTTCCGAAGGCAATGCTGCAACTTCCGAAGCTTCTCTAGTAATCTTCCGAAGAGCTTTCGAAGGATGAACTCAGTCTTCTGAAACTTAGAAGATCTTCTTCCAAAGTAGACACTTAGAAGAATGAAGACAAAGTCTTACAAAGACAAAGCCTCGGAAGAAGTTGTGTCTTCCAAAGTATAAAATGGTTCAGAAGAACTAATTCTTCAGAAGCCATTTTACCTTCGGAAGAATCACAGTATGAACCAGTGGACAAAGCATGGTCCGACTAACACTTGCTGCCTACTCTAATTCTCTGCAAGACGTCTTCCACGTTCATGTGGTTGACCTTACTTTTGTCTACCGTTCACCATTCCTTAGCTAGTACAGCGGCAACCTTTAGTTGGTGACCAAAAGGTAAGTCATGGACCTGTCATGACTACCTTATCTTAGATAATACTTTATCAGGTCATGTTATGACGCCCTAAACCCGGCAGGGCACCAGAGGCACGCCACGTGGTTGGATTAACATTTTAAACACACATCAGAGCTTTTATTATACAGCGGAAGACTAAACATAATTACATGTCAACCCAACTATATTAAAACATTTTACATATGATAGTTTTTAATTATACATTTCCCTTTTTACATTATTAACAGGTCCTACATCCTATGCCAGCAGCTGCCCTGGGATAGCGACCTTATCCAACTCAAGCTTGCTTTCCTCTATTACTAGAGGGTCCTTCCTTGTCTAGCACACACAAACACGCAACATACTCAAAACATCAAATAAACTGGTGAGTTCTAAATTTTTCATTAAAACATTAACGACATCATATCACTTACAAAAGTCATATTTATATTGGCAATATAATAAAATTAACTTTATCATTACTTTGTCCCACCGGACGTCAGTTTCCCACATCCAGAAACTGTAACTATTAGAAATGTATAAACAACATTAGAAATGTATACACATCATTATCATAGTTCTGGTGCTAAAACATTCAATTCATTTATCATCGTATGTGTGCTAGCCCGAATGTTAAAACCAAACATTTGAAAAGGGCTTAGAACTCACCTTATCAATCTCCTTATGACAATCTACACAATCCACGTACATGAGATAACTAATCCTTCCTTGAATCAAGGTATATCTAAAGAAATAAACCTTTATTCAGTAAACTTATTCTCAAACAGGACTCCTATGCGAATGAACACTTATGCGAATGAGCACTCATGCGACTGGACCTATGCGGATGAACATCAATATGGATGAGCATCCAATCATGCGATTGGACCTCATGCGACTGAACCATGTGTATGAATCATGCGACAGAACCCCCAGTCGTACGACTGACCATTCATTCGCGTGACTTAGTCCTCATTCGTGCATAGTGATCATTCGGCTTCATTCGGTCTTCTAACCTAGGCGACTGAGTTCTCAGTCGCATGACTTAACCTTTATTTGCACTCAGTCGCACGACTAGACTCCTATTCGCACAACTGAGGCATGCGACTGAGCTCATTCATCTGAAACGGATCAGCAGCTGTGTTCTTGACGTTTTTGATCCAAACTTACTCAAAATTTGAGTTTTAACAATTCAAATCATGTCATATTCAAAACAGATCATATACACATCGTTTACAAGGGTTTCGGATCATTATTTCATATATCTTAACCGCCTTACACTCAGTCGCACGACTGAACCCTATTCGCATGACTGGATCATGTGACTGAAGCCCATACGCCTATGATTCGTGCGATTGAGTCTCAATCGCACGTAAGGGGTGCGACTGAAGTTCATTCGCATGCAAGTCATGTGACTGAACACCAAAACAAACAAACAAACTAAACTTAGTTAATTAAACATAACTATAATACAATTACAAGTCTGGATTCAGAAACCGGATGTTACAACTCTCTCCCCCTTAAATAGGTTTCGTCCCCGAAACCGACTATTCAAACAACTGGGGATAATCTCTCCTCATCTCATCTTCTGATTCCCAGGTGAAATCAAACCCCTTTCTATTCGACCACTACACTTTAACTAACTCAATGGCTTTATTTCTCAATCTTTTCATCTTTCTATCCACTATAGCAGTAGGTTTCTCAACATAATTCAACTTATCATCCACCTCTATATCATCTAAAGGTACGTATGCATTTTCATCGGCTAAACACTTGCGCAATTGTGATACGTGAAAAATTGGGTGGATTCCTTGCAACTGATCGGGTAATTCTAATTTATAGGCTACTTCTCTAATTCGTGCTATAATTCTAAACGGTCCTATAAAGCGAGGACTTAATTTTCCTCTCTTTCTGAATCTGATAATTCTCTTCTAAGGAGATACTTTCAACATAACTCTATCTCCTACTTCAAACTCTATATGCCTTCGCCTTTTATCTTTATAAAACTTTTGTCGATCCTGAGCTGCTTTAAATCGAGCTTTGATCTGATTCAATTTTCATTTGTAGCCTGTACAATTTCCAAACTACCCAACTCTTTCTGCCTAATTTTTCCCCAACATATCGGACTCCTGCACTTTCTACCATATAACATCTCATAAGGAGCTCTCCCAATTGTAGAATGATAACTGTTATTGTAGGAGAATTCAACTAATGGCAAATGACTATCCCAGCTACCACCAAAATCTATAACACAAGCCCGTAACATATCCTCAACTGTTTGGATAGTTCTTTCAGTCAACCCATCAGTTTCTGGGTGAAAAGATGTGCTGTGTAATAAACGAGTACCCATGTCTTCATGAAATTTTCTCCAAAATCTCGAAGTAAAACGTGTATCTCTATCCGACACAATAGATAATGGTACTCCATGACGAGAAATAATTTCTCGAATAAACAGTTCCGCTAACTTCTCAGAGTTATACGTCTCCTTGATTGGTAAGAAATGCCCGCTGCGTGTCAATATATCCACTATGACCCAAATGGTATCATAACCTTTAGCTGTACGCGAAAGCTTAGCTACGAAATCCATTGTCAACTCTTCCCACTTCCATCTTGGGATCTCTAAGGGTTGAAGCTTACCATATGGCTTTTGATGCTCAGCTTTAACTTGAAGACATGTCAAACACTTATTTACGTACTACATCACATTAAACTTCATACCTAGCCACCAATATTCTTGTTTTAAGTCTTTATACATCTTAGTAGCACCAGGATGTATAGAATATCTCGACTTATGAGCTTCATCTAGTACCAACTCTCTTATCTTAATCGGAACCCACATACGACCACATTTTGTCTTAACCCCAAAACTATTTTCTTCCAGATCCTTT
>BJCO01775637.1:0-16934 GCA_018326465.1 Flaveria floridana | reverse complement strand
AGACATTGCTTAGTGTTCTAGTTGATTTAATTGACTTAGTTTCGTAGTTTTAGTCGGGTGACTTAATCCGATAATGATCCAAGATTTAGATGCTTAAGTTTGTTTGGTTTTGGTATCAAGTTTCATTGATGTTACTTTTGTATTGGAGTGTTTAGTTAGGTTGTTTTTCATTTCATTTTATGTATGTTTTCATGTTATAATATTGAGATAACTAATCAAATAATGAGAAGTTTATATATTAGAATCCATGCATATCATGCGTGCATGTAAGTATGCATACGTTCCACACACACACATACACATATATATATTAAAACACCTAAGATGCTAGTCAAATAATGCAATACGTATAAAAATCTTGTTAATTTATCTAACCTTATTTTTAGGGTTGTTACAGGACTTACATTCCCCATCTTTTGATTTTGCCTTCTGTGATCAGAAAATATTCTCAAAGTAGAAAATATATATACCATATAGTATGTATGTCTTTAGACATATCTTTTGATTTGTGCACTTTGGCATCTTATATCCTATATGGCCTTTTTGGCATCTTTTTGCTCATTTATTTTCTTTGTATATATTTTATTTCTTTTTGCATGTCTTTTTGTATTTTCTTATATATATATATATATACATATTTATATATGATAATCACTGAATCAAACAATAACAGACTTGTGTATGACAAGAAGATAACTCTCAGTCTGTTTTAGAATATTTTTGGTATTGTCAAAGAATCCTGATATGTTCCCCACTAAATCATATCAATTTACTTCAAGTTTAATCACTCATTTATGATCTTTTCATTTCTGAAAGTAAAGCCTATTGACACATCAAACATAATCCAAGTCTATTTATATGTAAGCCTTTAAAAGTACTTAGACTCTTTTTGAACTGTGTAATATCATTTCTCATTTAATCATAAAAATTCTTTTTTATTAACTAGTCCAATCTTGAATCCCCCTAAGGCCAAAAATATATTATTTTTTAAAGCGTGTTTTCAAATTTATCCATTATATGACTGAACATTTTGAAGCAATTGTAAGTTTCCTGTCATATGTCTTGAACAACCACTGTCTACATGCCATAAGCTTTCAATGTTCTTTTGCGGTCGTTCCTGCATAAGTAAAAATTACTTAGTGTTTGGTACCCAAGTCAAACAAGTCTTAAGCACATTCTGTGTTGCTTTCAGATAAAATGATTTAAGATTGTTGTATTGGCTGTGCATATTAACAGTTTCTTTAACACTTCTCAATTTAATTTTATCTATTAAATCATTTTTCAAATACTTGTTATTTTCGACATCATTATTATATACAACCTTTTTGTTTAATGATTTTGAAAATTTTCCACGAGTGAAAAATATTTTTCTATTATGAGTAATAGAATTATGAAACTGTTGTCTGCTTTGTGATTTTTGTCGATAAGGACAATGATTTGCAAGATGATTTATATTTCCACATTAATAACATTTCCGTTGTTTTGTGTGGAAAACAAACTGTGGATGACAATTATGAAAATTGTCATAAAAATCAAAATCAGATTGACATTTTGGTTTAACTTTCTGCACAGTCTCTCGTATCTTTTCTTTATTGCATAATTGCTTGTTTATCTTAAAAAGATTCGAGGAAATAGGTGATTTGGTAACACTTGAAATGTTAGATTTATCTTCTTTGGCTATTTGAATGGATGATGCTTGAATTGGACCAGTCTTAGATTGTGCTGGAGAAGGACCAGGCTTTGTTAATCGAATTGATGCTGGAGAAGAACCAGGCTTTGTTAGGTAGATTGATGCTGGAGAAGGACCAGGCTTTTGAAGTTTCAGAATTGATGGAGAAGAATCAGTCTGTTGAACATCTGGGCTACACATATCTTGTTTCACAGGATTAGCATTCTGATGAAGTTTATTTTTAAAGAATCAAAAATTCGTTTCTTTAAAAATATAATCTTCATTTGCAATTAAACCTTTAGAAACAAATCTATTTTTAAAATCCTTTTCAAGATTAATTTTATGATTAGCTCTTTGGATTGTATTCAAATTACAATTTAAATTTGGATTCTTTGCATATAAACCATCATGCTTTTCATTCAATGAAAAAGTTTTGATACAATCAGTTTTGATACATTTATCATACTTATTTTGTAAATTTTCTTTCTCATTTTCACATTCACTATCACTTTCCCACTCTTCAACCAAACCATCCACCTTCAAATTATCTGCATAAAAAGTTTCAGTTGATTGTTTAGTTTTTGTTATTGTGATAGGATCAACAGTCAAATTTATTTTGACTGAAGGTTTTAAGTCTGAGGAAGGTGAAAAACCTATCCCATAACTCATATCACAATCAGAAATGACATCAGACGAGGGCAAGCATGAATAATCATGATTGATTAGTGGAGTGATGTTCGAAAATCCAACACCACTTTTTCCTCCTTTTATCTTCTGAGTCATTTGAGATTTGATAATACCTTCAACCATGTTTGATGAAAGTTCAAACTTTTCAACAGTCAATCTAGCCGAGGCTAGTTCACTGTTTAATCGGTTTATTTCCAAGGCGAGTTCATTATTTCGTTTAGTCAAATCATTATTTGTACATTCTTTATCATGAAGATTTAATTGCAAGTTATACACAGTTTTGTTTAAACCTTCGAGTTTTTCTTTGAAAATCTTTTCATTTGGCTTATGTTTTCGAGCTTCATATTGAAGTTTTTCAACTTCCATTATCAAGTTCTCATTATGAACTCTGTACCTTTGAACTTTATCAATACATATATTTGTACATAAATCGTTATATACCTTTGATTCTGAGCTGCCTTCTTCTGATTCTTCAACCTTATTTACCATAAATATTTTTATCACAGTAGCATTTTCTTTCACTGGAGCAACTTCAACAGTCTTTGAATCTTCAAAATTACATTTGACTGGAGGCTCAACAGTATTCTCTTCCACATTGACTTCTCTGTTTGTAGCTGGAGACATCTCAACAGCTTTTTGTTCGATGATTGTTTCGAGAATATCCATCTCAAATTGATTTCCAGCTAAGTTCTCAACCAAACCTTCTTCCATTTCTTTCTTTTCCTCAATCACCTTATCTTCATTCTTTTCCTCCTCAGCAAGCACTCCATCCAAAAGATCATCAGATATAAACTCAGCAAACAGTTCTCATTTTCCTCTGGTTTAGTCATAATTTGAGCAACCAAAGATGTAGATAGCTTTAAGTCAAGTGTTTCCATCTGATTTGACCAATCATACTCAGCATATGTTGTTGAAGACATGTTGTTGAAGTGAACCAGATTTCTTCAGAACAGACTTTCGTGCGAAAACTCAAATCGCGCGACAACTATTTTCGCGCGAAAATCAGATTCGTACGAGATCCCAACTTTTCAACCACGCGAAATCACGTGAAAAGCACACTAACTGTCTGTGCGTAAAGTGTGTTTTCGCGTGCGAAAAGTCCAGAAACTTTCACACACAAACAGCTTTTCAAGTGTGAATTTTAACGAATTTTCACCTCAGATTCACTGATTAGTTCCACTTTGGTTCATTTTAGTTCAATTTTATCAATTTTCGTTCACGTTTGAGTTCAAATTTGATTAAAATTCAATCAAATTTTACAAATTCAGTCCAAATAATCAGTATCTTCAAATTTTCAGCAGCACAACAGCACCAAATGGAAATCTCGAGTAACCAAATGCATGAACAACATGAAGAACATTTCAAATCACTCAAAAGCTTCTTCTAATCTTGGTTCTAGAGCCAAATGCTCTGATACCAATTGTAAAACTCAAAAATCTCCCAAGAATAATCAACCAAGATCTCAATCTCAAGAATACGGAATGTAATTAAGATTGGAAGAAGAAAATAATTGTTCAAAACGATTCAATTGATAATCAAACGATTACAATCTTGTGCGAATGCACAGAGAGATTACAAGCGAAATTAGAAATTAAGAACTTCAGAACTCTTTTTTTACAAAAGCGAAAAACAAAACTATTTATACAAAACAACAGGTTTCTCGCGTGACTAAGCTTTTCGCACGAAAGCTTTTTTCGCGCGACTTCCCTGTTTCGCGCGACATCCCTGTTTCGCACGACTGAGCTTGATCAAAACCATCTTTATTCAGCTTTAGTTGTTTTGCCGAGACTTTTATAGTCTTCTACAACTTGAACTATACTTAATAATTTAGACATGTGTAGACATGTTTGTACTCGTAATCTATGATTTGGGCCTCAAATAGACTAACGGGCCTTGAACATAGTGACGATGGATGTTAACTGGATTGGACATAGCATGATGGTTCAACGATTAGAATTGGATTAAGGACTTAAAAAGTATAAATATAATATATATGTTAAAATAAAAGCTGATCGCTGGTAGACTTTACCTACAGTGGACTAAATAGTATTAAATTGGTCAAAAATAGAATTTAGATAATTAATATACCGTACAATAACTTGTTGGAATCGTAAAAATGCAAGGAATATAAAAACACGAAAATCGGTTGAAACATATATAGGATGACACAAATTTGGCCGGGAAGGGCCAAGGGGCCCACACTTTTTCCCTTTGCGGTCGTGAACTCCCGAAAAGGGGGTTCTCCGTGGTTTTCTCCCTCATTTTTGACAAATCTTGTATATAAGTTTCTCTTTAAATGAAACCCTGCCACCATCCAGCTTTTCTTCCTGTTCTTCATCATCATCGACATCTGCACCATCAATTTCTTTTAATTTTGATTTTGTTCTAGCATTCAAGGTTGATTTTCATATACGACTTAATCATCTACACATTCTCCGATAGGGAAATCATTCATTTTGATGATTTTGAGTTCCTATTGTTCATCTTCTTGATAATTTTTATTATCAAACATTTAAATTATCATCAAATGTTCATTTATTCTTGGTATTATGCTTTGGATCATGAAGGAATACACGTTTTGGGAGTTGGACCTTCTAACTGGTATAAACCCTAGTTTATGAATTCTTTTATTCTTTGGATTTGTTTTATTATGTTTTAAACTATAGCAATTTGGTCTTTATGGACAGTTAGGGAACAAAAATTGTTCATAAAATATTTAGGAATAGTAATTGATTGATTGAATGTGATTAGACGCGAATAGAATGGATTTTGGGGTGTAAATCGATAATGAATGGAAATCGAATCAATAAAACATGATTTAACTAGGCGGAACTGAAATCAATGACTAATTAATAGTCTAAATCAGTTATAAGTCAAATAGACTATAAAATAAATGTTGGTTTAGTTCTAGGGTAAATAATAGTTAAAATTGTGCTTTTTGGAGACAAATAACAATGATTGTATTTTGGGCAGCTTGCTGTCAGAAAATATATTATTTTATACAGGTCATGACTTGCTAATACGTAGATCAAACATGGCAAACCTTATGGCTAGAATAAACTTCACAGAGTCCTAAAACTAACCTAAGTTGTCTCGCGTCAATCTAACATTGTCTGATCATCCAAACGCAATAAACAAAATAAATGTCAAAGCTGATAAATTTGGGTGGAATGTTGGTCTATGTTTGTAAGGTCATATCTCCCTTATAATTCATTCAACTAAGGTAATTATTTTTATAAAAGTTATTTTAAGGTCTTAGATTTCAAATGACGTATATTACACGGCATTTCATTATCATGTCAAACTCTAAGAAGCCTACATAAAATTGATGCGCGATCAGCTATGCAAGCTGAAATATTTTTATAAAACTTAAATTTTAAGACTAACTAACAAAAAAAAGTTAAGGATTGTGCTTAACGATGGATTCTAAGAATTTTAACGATAAGAACATCTTAGGTTAATTAGTCATTAAATATGGCTAATACATGTTTAATTTGGGATATAAATAACAAAAGTACATGTTAAGGGCTTGGAAAAAAGAATAAAATAATATTGGAAAACTTAAGGTATGACATTGGACTTGGAATGATAAATGAACAATATTTAAGTTAAAATAAATATATGGTTAGATGATAAAAGTACATGTTAAGGACTGAACTACTAGAATTACACCCAATTAGGTCTTCTTAACCTTTATTATTCTTATTCTGTTTTGTTATCTATAATTACTTGCTATTTTTGTTGCGGACTTTGGATTATGCTATCACATAGGTGAGTTTCATGGGCCCCTTTTAATACGTCTTACTTGTTTAAAAAGCATGCTTAAACTATTTGGACTATATCGTGTTAAATTTGTTTTGGACTTGAATTGGATTGTCGTTTATGGTTTGAGTCATATGATTGAGTCTAGATTCTTTGTGAGTATTTGTGCTTATTTTTTACTTGGATTGGACTTTTATGCAAAATTATTATTAGTACTAATAGGTTGACACCCCACCCTTATTATTGATATGACAACTAAGACTGACATGTCATGTGTGTGCCTTGGGTGAATAGAATTTGGTTATTTGGACTTGGACTAGTCAGGAGCTTATGTTCATTTCAATGACTTATATGTTCTCATACACACATGGATTTTGTACATGACTCACATAAAAACTTAATTATATTTTTAAACTTTTAAACTCAGTAATATTTGTTCACTTTTAAAGCATGTCTTTTCAAGTAATAATGCTTAAGTTCTCAGCATGTGAACCGTTGACGAGACTGCTCCCGTTGGAGCATTATAACATTATATATTACTTTGATTTTGGTTTTGAATTATATTTGTTTAGTTTAGATTGTAAATGTTGGATATGTACTTAGTTTGGTTTGTATTTGTGTATGTTTGTTCTTGTTTGGAACCTTAGATTGTTATGTCCATTATAGTATGATGTTATGGGATTAATTGTACTTGACACTTGTTATTATATGTCGGGTGACATTATGATCCATTATTGGAGAATGTCTTTAGTAATGCTTTTAGACCCCCGGAGTGTTATGACAATCTCATCCGTCGTATACTCGTATTTCTGCTATCAGTGAGGGAGTGACATTAACAAAAGCAAGCAAAGGGGGCTTAATGGGATAAATGGTAGCCCTAATATTTTTCTATAAAAGAAAATTTTAGTTGCCATCCTCCCTTTTCTTTCTTATGTTAGAGGCTACCAAATTAGGGAAAAAATAGAGAAAGAGAGGGAGAGATACAAAGAGAAATTACAAAAAGTAAGAAAAATGATATTGATTCATATTGAACTTGTAAATCCCTGCATGAAACTATGATTAACATTATTTGGAAATGGTAGGCTAAAATAAATTTTGGATTTTGATTTTGTTGATAGATCTAGTAAGAGAATGTGGGGTTTAGAGAGAGAAAGCCTCTTATCAAGAAAAGATAACATTTTTACATTCAAAGTATGCATGTTAACATTAATCTTTCCTTTCTATGATGTCATCTAAGGCTTGGTTGTGGTTTAACATAAAAAATGTAAGATCTTTATATGTTTCGAGTCAGTGAGTGTAAGACACCAATTTTAGGGTTTGTGCAAGCTTCCAAAAGATAAAATCTAGATCTTCATGTTTACGTCGATCTCATAGGTTTTAGTATGAGATGGATACACAATGTTTCCAAAGATAGAGATTGGCTATGTATTTTAAATAGACATTAAAGTTGGCTTTTTTATAATATTTAACTATATTATAAAAGTCATATATGAATATGTATGTGCGCATATTGAAGTATGTAAAGAACCCTAATATAATTTTATTTGATCTAGTATGGAATGATCATATATTATGATGAAAGTTGGTAAAAATGGATGATAGTACCAAGTGAATAACTCATGCAAGTTTTGACTATTTTTACTAGTTTACATTTTGTTATTTGATTTTACATTTTGTTATTTGAGTTTATAATATGTTGTACAAGCTTTTATATTTATTATCCGATATTACTCCTGCACAGTGAGAGTTTACACTTATGCATGGATGGGTTTACAAGGCCTTACGAGTTTAAACACATGTTATGAGTTTACAAGAATTCCTAATACTTTTATTCCACAACTCACTTAAATTAAACATGATGTTTACTAGTAAGCTTAGAATTTTCGATTTGACTCATAACTAGCATAACTCGCATACTTGAGTGTCTTAATGTATTTTCTTACATATGTGTAATATCTAGTGAAAAGACATAGTAAATATGATATGGATGATTTAAAATACAACATAGAATGTTAAAATAAGACACCACAAGGTATGTTAAATTGTATAGAAGGTAATGGTAAATGATGATTGATGGTGTTTAGTCTTACTTATTTGTAAGAAAGCGGTTATATAATGATATGATAAAGATTTATGCATGATTAAGTCTTGTCCAATGATAATAAAGAGATATGTTCTAAATTGAAACAAGAAAAGGTTTTAAGTCTTGCTAGCATGACAAAAAAAGGATAAAAATTCAAGTAACAAAGGGATGTTAAATTTTGCTATAACATGAAAGGGTATTAGGATCTAGTACAATCATGCTTGTATTTATGACTAGCATATATAGGTTATGTATAGAATAGTCATGAACTGTATTTGGTTATGTGATGGCATGATAAGTTTATATCATTTGATGTTATGTTATGGTATATTTTTTTCATGTTATCTTATGCAATGATCATTGTTGTTTTATACGAAATGATGTTTAAAAATATAAAATTAGAACTCGCTCAACAATATTAACCGTCTAATATCCATGTCCGATCAATATAGTTATAGGTTAACCAGTGACAAGTTGACTTGGAAATAAAGGCTGCTCAACATATTTAAGGCTGGCATTCTAATTAAATAGTTCATGTTTAGTTAAATTACTTTATGTTATGTTAGAGAAAAGGATTATATAAATTGACATTTATGTTTCGCTTCTAATGTTTTAATAAATGTTCAGCTTAAGAACTATAGATGCAATGTGAAAAATTAGCTGTGAGGTCTTTTGGATTCGCGGTATAAAAGCCGTAGTTTGAGGGATTTAGGCTTTCCCTGATGCATGTACTAAAACTAAGAGTTATACCAAATAAAGAATGTCAATACATGTAGCTTCATATACCAAGATGTAAGGCTTAAAGTTAAAATTTGTTTTAATGACAACAATGGTAGAATTAGCAAATAGTAGGGTATAGTATGATTTAGAACCCTAGATACAAATATAGCTTATAATAGGAATGTATTCTTGATTGAATTAAGTGGTATCATTTATAATTATTTGATTGAAGAAGAACCAAGTGTTAAAGAACACAAGATAAAGTGTTCTAGATGGGTAAAAGGGGCTAGGATGGACAAGTTTGGTGCTCATACTAGGAAGGATAGGGTGGATTAGTGTGAGTTGTGTAAAAAATATGGAAAGAATCATTCTAGTGAATGCAGGTTGAGTACAAACTTATGTTATTAATGAGATAAGACATGACACTTCTCTAAGTATTATCAAAAGGAGCCGAAGGTTTATGACTATTAGGAGGTAGGGCATTACAACACGAATTGTAAGGATCCAAGTGCAAGATATAGGGCACCTGATAGGGTGGCTGAAAAGAAGAACAATGACAAGCCTCAAGGCAATGCATTTTACCATGATAAGGGATAAGGCCAAAATTGATCGTGATGTGGTGTCATTTATGCTTGCGGTTAACAATGTTAATGCATTTATACATTATGATTTTGATTAAGCAAGAGTTTTATACTTTCTTGTAATGTGGTAGATGGTAAAAGTAGAAATATAATCATGTTTATGAAGTAGAAACTACGATCAGTAAGTCTATAAGGATAAATGAAGATATAAATGATTGTTGCATAGAACTTGAAAATCATAGATTTCATGTTAGGTTTCATTATGACTTTAGGAGGATAAGATATCGTCTTGGGTATGTATCGGATAATGTAATTTTTCAAAGAAAGACAATTTATCTAACAACATCTAATAACAGTCTAGTCATGATCTATGATGTAAAGTCTGTGTTGTACCAAACACTATATATATGATTAATGAAGAAAGGTTATCTAACAACACCTTATAACAGTCTAGTCATGATCTATGTTGTAAAGTCTGTGTTGTACCAAACACTATCTATATGATTAAGTAAGAAAGGTTAATGAATTGAGGGTGTAGAGCTTATGTAACATATGTTAAAGATGCTCACATTATGAAAAAGGGTTTAAAGATGTCCCCATATTATGTGATTTATCATATGTGTTCTTTGAGGACCTGTTGGGACTACCACCTGATCAGAAGATAGAATTTAAATTAACTTACTGCCTAGATCTTAGTATGTTACCAAAGCACCATATTGTCTGCATCCGTTTGAAATAAAGAAGTTAATATCCCTAGTACAATACCTCCTCCATGAAGGTTTTATATAGCTAAGTGTTTAACCTTGAAGAGATATAGTATTATTTATAAAGAAAAAAGAAGTAGACATGTGAATATGGATAAATATAGGAAGCTAAATAAACTCACTATATATAACAGGAACCATTTTCCAAGGATTGATGATTACTTCTACTAGTTGCAAGACTTGGATAGATATAGGAAGCTAAATAAGCTCACGATATACACTTCGAAATCCTCATAATGCCGTTCTAGTCTAACGAATGCTCCTATAGAGTTCATGTACTTGATGAAAAGACTATGTCGACCAATGTTGGCATGTTGGTCTTCATGCTAATTGATGATGTCTTGATTTAGTCAAAGAATGAAGGAGATCATACTTGTTACATACGAAAACTATTAAGAACACTAACAAAAGAAAAGTTATATGCTAAGTTCTTAAAGTGTGCCTTCTAGTTACATGAAGTATGGTTATGGGGTTTTGTTATAAATGCTAATGGGATTATGATGGACCTGATTAAAGTGGAAGTTTTATGAAATAGGATTTTCGGATGTCGTAGCTTTCAGTTTGGCTAGTTATCATAAAAGATTTATCTAAGACTTTTCAAATAGCCTCATCATTGATGAATTTGGTAAGGAAAACAGTAAAGTTTTAGCAGGGTGAAAGTCATGAAGTAACATTCTGGGATCTAAAAAACGAGAATGACACAAGCTCCAGTGTTAACCTTGCCTGGCATTATAGACTGGTAGTCTATTCGGATGTATTATATTTAGGGTTGGAATGTGTTTCTCGCTAACCATTAATGAGTTGAAAGATTAGGGTTGCGTGGATTCTTATTCCTTCCCAGATACTATGAATAGTATAATTAGGACATTATGTATGTTCATTACTTGATTGAACGTTGTATAAGGGAAAAAAACCTATAACGTGGAGTTAAAATTAGAAGATGAGAAGCTCCTATATATAATCCTACATATTTAGTAAGAATATATTTGAACTTGAAGAAATATGGGTAAGTGTTTATACACGGGTTGAATATTGATCAGTGCTTTTCTCCCTCTCAAGTTAGAGCATGTAAGTTTCGAATGGCCAACTTGCCTAATAATGTATAAAATTGCTGGAGCTAAAGGCCTTATTAAGAATATAGGCGAACTAAGCTTTGCTACTCAACTTTATTGGTATAATCTATTTTAAATCCACTGGTTACATGGCAAAATAGTACTCTCTATCAACATGTTTGGTTCTCTTACGGAATGAAATATTATTAGTTATATGTTTGGTTGCCTAGTTATCATAAAACAAGGGAGTAAAATGCTTGGTTACAATTCAAGTTCTTTGAGAAGCCACAATAACTATAGAACTTCGCTTACTATTTTAGCCATGCCATGCTATTCTACTTCAACTAAGGATTAAGAGACCAAAGACTATTTGATCGAAGCTCCTCCTGAAGTAGTAAATAACTTGTTCAAGTTCGTTTAGTATAAGGAAAAGCAAGCTAATTTAAATCATAGAAAACTATAAGATTCTTTCCAGCATCCTTTGTAAGGAGTACTTCTTGTCTCGGCATTTCCTTAAGGTAACAAAGGACCCTGGTCGCAACATCCATGTGGTTTAATTTGTTTTGAATTAGATATAAATTGACTCAAAACATAAATAAAAAGGCAATGTGTAACACCCGGATATTTTCTTTGAATCCGACGAAAGAAGAAAAAGAAATAAAGTCTAAAGTCGAGGGACCGAACTTGTCAAAACGGGAGAAAGTTTGGAAGAGTGGGGGATTAAGAGGGGAGGGCAACCCACACCCTCCCCACACTTGTGAAAGTTCAGCAAAAGAGATAAAGAAGAGAGAAAAAGGAGAAAATGGGGTGATTCGGGTGGATTCGAGCGCGAAAATCGTCGTGTAGCGGGTCAAATCGAAGCTCTTCTTCTTGGTGTAGTTTGTGTGAGTTCTAGGACCCCTATTTTACTCATTTTCAACTGATTTGGGGCTAGAACACATAGTAAACACGTTTCTGTATGTGTGTGTGTTTGACCCATTTGGGTGTGTTTACGTGTGATGCGTTTGGAGTTTGTTTTCGAGCTTGTGTGTGTTTGAATGGTGTTGTAGTATGCATTCCTAAGGTTGAGGATGGGTGATTTGGGCTTAGAATGGGTTTGGATGAGCTTGGAGGTCGAAACTGGCAGATTGGGTTTGGGATGAACTTCATTCTTCATCAGTTAGGGCTAGGCAGACTGGAGGCCATACGGCCGAATGGAGTGCGATTGGAGTCCATTCGCATGACTGAGGTTCATTCGCATGACTGGAGCACCAGTCGCATGGGGAGTCATGCGACTGAAGGTCAATTCGCATAGGTGCTCATTCGCATAGTGTTCATCCGCATGAGCTCCATTCGCATAAGTGCTCATTCGCATTAGTTTCATCCACATGAGATCCATTCGCACGATTGGGTGTTCATCCGCATTGGTGTTCATCCGCATTGGTCCATTCGCATGATGTTCAGTCGCATGGAGGCCGTACGACTGATCCATGCGACTGAAAGGTGCCCATACGCCCAAATAGGGCTGTTGTACCCAAAGAGAAGCATAATTTAATTACTGATTTTCGGGGGAAAGTGCAGATGTAAGTTTTGACTTGGAAGTTCCCGTAAGTACATGTAAGGTGACCGTTGGGATCTTAGAGGGTTTGTTGGGCATGATGATGTTGCATGTTTATGCATGATGTATGTTATGTATGTATGATGACGCCCTGTATGATGATGCTATAGTGTATGTTGATATTCCTTATTATGACGTATGTTTATCTTTCCCGTGGCTTTGCGTGTTACATTAATGAATGAATGAAAAGTATTATGTAACGTAAAGTGAAAGATAATGAAAAGAGGAACGTAATGAAAGAATGCATGCATTAATGAACGAATGAACGAATGAAAGGTTTGCCAGCAAATATATGAGGTGAGCGACCCTGCTGTCGCAACAGACTCGGAAGGGACACGCCATTGAAAGGTGTTAGCCCAACGGTGTGTGGCTTCACTACCTCGGTAGGATACACATCGGGGTCTTTCATTATGATTGACCATTTGTATAAAACCATTGTTGCATACCTTAGGTACTGTGGCCAGAGGTGCGATGCACCGTTATAGAAGGTCTATGATAGGCCTAGGTCCAGTACCAGGAACCAAAAGGTACCGCACATGATAATGGTACACCTAAACTTTACCATAGGTACTATGGCCAGATGTGCGGTGCATCGTTATAGAAGGTCTATGATAGGCCTAGGTCTAGTACCACGGACAGAAGGGTAAGGTTTATGGTTGATGTAATGAAAGAAAAGTAATGATGAAAGAGTAAGAATGACAGGAAAGTATGATGAATGAACAAAAGTTAAAGAATGAATGAATGAAAGAATAAATGATGAAGATAATAATGATATTATCTATGTGTACATTAGATGTATGATCGCATGAAAGTAAATAAACGGTTTTAACGAAAGAAAAGTATGTTTTATTATAACACTAGAACTCACTCAGCAACGCTGACTTTTTATGTGTTTCCAGTTGGCAGGTAATATTGATGAGGATGACACGAGGTGTTTACTTAGCTCTTTTTGGATGGCATTCTTTTGTTTAACGCTTTTGTGTTGTAATACGAACGGACGATATTTTGAAACGAACGATGTATTACCTTGCAAAAGTGTTTATTTAATGGAAATGAAATGTTTATTTTAAAAGTTTCCGCTGTATGATTTTAGTAAAGTTATATAATTATGTGTTTTAAGTGCGATGAATGACCAGCTGTAAGCGTCCTGGGAACGAAGCCTTACAAGTTGATATCAGAGCCAAAGTTTAAGTGAAACAGGTAAAATTTTAAAATAAACCTTAACTTAAGCTGAGAATGGGACGAAAAGGGAAGGGATGCCAGTCTGAGTAGCTGCGTGCCATCTGGTATTTTCTTAATGTTAACCGGTATTATGTGCGCATGTTATGTGGTTTATGTGTTGCTGGTAGATTTGGATACTGATGTAGTCAGGACGGGTAATGCTCGGGGTACGAAGAGTAAAGTAAGTTGCTAATCACAACTGGCCATTGTAATTAGGGACTTACTATACTTGACATAAACTGAGCTATTCCCTTGAATGACCCTGTTGGTGTTTGAATCTTTCAGTGTGTGTTAAAGGATGGCCGGTGGTAGATCATCTAAAGCCTCGCGTGGTGGACTTGGTGCTGCATCGCGGCCTAAAAGAGGCAGGCCTAGAGTGGAAAAGGTGGTTCCTGGGGGACCCGAGACCCCTCATCCGGAGGGTGGTGACGAGAGTGCAAACTTGAGGGCCTCAGTGAAAGAGGCGGTGGTTGAATAAGTGCATCAGGTCATGCAGACAATCCTACCGTCTGTGGTGACCAAAGTAATTAAGGCAGTGCGGGAAGGCGAACGGAAAGAGAGGAACAGGTCCTCGGGAGGACGAGAGCAACCGGAAACTGAGACGGTTCTCTCCGATGATGAAGAAGAGGAAGAAGATGAGCCTGTACCGGAGGCAGTATGAGGCAGTAACTATGGGGCATTTCAACAATGCAAGCCCCCTACATTTGATGGAAACGGCACTGCTGCTGCTGCTCATCGATGGGTGAGAGAAATGAAAGCTGTTCTGAACATCAGCGAGTGCCGGGAGGATCAGAAAATAAAGTTTGCTGCCCACTCTTTCGTGGACTCGACTCTGTGTTGGTGGGATAATATAGTCCAAGCCGAGGGTAACAGGGCAATCAGGAGGATGAGATAGTCTGAACTGAAGAAGTTGGTGATTGAGGAGTTCTGCCCTCATAGAGAAATGGATAAAGTTGAGAGAGAATTCCCGCAGCTGGAGGCGGGAACCATGACACATCTACAATACACCACAAAGTTTAACGAGATGGCACGGCTAGTGCTGGATCAGGTGACACCCTTGTCATGGAAGATTAAGAGATACATCCAGGGCTTACCGGCAGACATCCGTAGGCATATGATTGCTGCCCGACAGAGCACGTTCAGGTCGGTGGTTGATTTGGCGGGAAGACTGTATGATGAAAGGGAGGTAGTATTGGTTGAGGTGAGTAAGAAAGGTGGTGGTGACCGGAACTGGAACGGGAAGCGGTTTGGACGGGGTGGTGCTCCGGCAAACAATATGAGTGCATGGGTGGATTAACGACGTGTGGTCACATCGGGTGTGGGTGTGAAGAAGTGCGGTAGGTGTGGGAGAGAGCATGGTGGGGAATGTAGGCTGGGGTTGAACGTGTGCTTCAAATGTGGGAAGCCGGGGCATATAGCCAAGGACTGTCGTACGGTCCAGTGCTTTAACTGTGGTGTGGAGGGCCAAGTAACTAAGGATTGTAAGAAGCCTAGGGCTGAGGGTTCCGGGGTGAAGAAGACGGGAAGTGAAGGACCGAGGGCGAGCACCAGGGCATTCACTATGACACAAGAGGAAGCTAGGACGGACCCTGATGTTGTGTTTGGTACGTTTCTAATAAACCAAACTTTAGCTTCAGTGTTGTTCGATTCTGGTCCTAGTAAAAGTTTTATTTATGCTGCTTTCTGTACTAAGCTTCCAGTTAGTAGTAGACGTGTTGATGCGCCCTTTGATGTAGAAACTGCCATAGGTAAGTCTACCAGGATTTCTGAGATGATAGTGGGTTGTGATGTGGAATTAGAGGGTCATAAATTTCCGGTTAGATCATTTGTGATGACCTTAGGTGGTTTCGATTTGGTTCTGGGTATGGATTGGTTGGCGGATTATGAGGCGAACATTGTGTGTCGCAAGAAGATGATTGGTTTGACAGCGCCCGACGGTAGCTCTGGGACGGTTCATGGTGATCGGGTTACAATGATTCCGAAGATGATTTCAATGGCGGTGGCGGGGAAGTGCATGAGGCGTGGATGTAGTGCCTACTTGGCCTATGTAAAGGATGTGGATACGCCAACACCACAATTGTCTGATGTACCAATGGTGTGTGATTTTCCAGATGTGTTTCCCGAAGACTTACCAGGAGTGCCACCTGACCGAGAGATCGATTTTCAGATTGATCTGATATCGGGTGCCCAACCTGTTGCCAAGGCACCGTATCGGTTGGCTCCGATTGAGATGAGAGAGTTGATGGAGCAATTGCAAAAGCTGCTTGATAAGGGGTTTATTAGACCGAGTATCTCTCCTTAGGGTGCTCCGGTCTTATTTGTAAAGAAGAAAGACGGTGGTATGAGGATGTGTATACACTACCGTGAGCTGAAAAAGTTAACGGTGAAGAATCGGTACCCGTTACCAAGGATTGATGATTTATTTGATCAGCTTCAAGGTGCCAGTTGGTTTTCAAGGATTGATCTTCAATCTGGCTACCATCAGCTAAAGGTGAAAGAGCAAGATATTCCTAAAACAGCTTTTCGCACGCGTTACGGTCACTACTAGTTTCTTGTCATGTCTTTTGGTTTGACCAATGCGCCAACTGCTTTTATGGACTTGATGAATCGAGTGTGTCGGCCGATGTTGGATAAATCAGTGATTGTGTTTATTGATGATATCCTGATTTATTCAAAAAGTGAGATAGAGTGTAAGGGGCTAAACATTTGGATTACAATATCGTTGCAGGTCTCGTGACATCATTTCGCACAACAACATGCATGCGAAAATATGCATGTTGAGCAACAAAGTCGCGCGA
>BJCO01775608.1:0-19853 GCA_018326465.1 Flaveria floridana | reverse complement strand
ATATATATATATATATGTGTGTGTGTATATATATGTGTGTGTGATGGTGGTGGTCTGATAATGCTGGGGGTGGGGTTGGGGTGTGATGGTATGGTGATTACTTTAAGAGTAACAATTTTAATCCAAGGGCATTATCGTCTTTATTAAAATATTTAACGGTGACATTGGATGGAGTTAACGGTTTGGACTTGATTGTGACAAATCTCAAACCATGGTGGTTAAATCGGGCGTTTTTAAACTATTGGATGAAAATGGTTATAACCACCAAACCATAGGGACGAAAAGCGTAATTTGTTCAACTTGTGTTCCTAGTATCATCAATAAAAACCCGGTTCCCTCTTTGATCTGTTAAGTGTTCTAAGTCTCTTCTCATTGTGAAACTAATTGTATTGACCACCTTCAACGGTCCTTCACTTTTAAAAACTTCTTCCAAGATAAACAGGGCTTATATGAGTGATAACTTAGACAACATTAGAGACACACATTATTTGCAAAACAATTTTGAAATTTATTTAAGAAAATCTACTCAAAGTTAATCATCCAAATAGCTGATACAAGATATATAAATCTTTGTTCATCAAATGCTTTTATGAACAAATCAGTATATTATTCATTTGTGTTAACTTTGACTAATTTAATCAATCCTTTCTAAAATTATCTCTGGCCAAGTGATACCTGATATTGATATGCTTTGTTTTTTAGTGTTGTACTTGATTCTCGATGATGGAGATAGCATTATTGTTGTCTATGTGGATAGGAATCTTCTTGAAGTTGAATCCATAATCTAGCAACTGATTCTAAATCCAAAGCACTTGAGCATAACAACATGCAGTAGTAATGTATTCAACTTAAGAAGTTGATGCAGAGACACAAGATTGCTTCTTGTATTGCCATGAGACTATCTTTCAACCAAGGAATTGACGTTCCCCAGATATAGACATTACAGTCATAATACAGCCACCATAGTCATTTCTATATATGCATACAGATTGAAGTCATGATTTTTTAGATACCAAAGTCTAAGTGTGGGATCTCTTTTGAGATATCTAAGAATCTTCTTGATAGCAACTAGGTGTGACGTCTTTGGGTAGGCTTGATATCTTGCACATATGCATGTAGCGAAAATGGTATCAGGCCTATTGGCTGTTAGGTATATAAAAGACCCAATCATAGTCATATAAAGATGTTCATTCACACTCTCTCCCTCAAGATCAGGTCCTAGGGAGTGGTTTCTGGCTATGGAAGTCTTAGCAACCTTACAATCAATCAAATGAAACTAGTTAGTATGTCTTGTACATACTTCACTGACTTATGAACATACCATTTTCAACTTGGTTCACTTTAATTCCTAGAAAGAAATTGAGTTCGCCCATGGCACTCATTTCAAATCTATTCTTTATCAACTTCTCAATCTCTTTGCAGTGGTTTTCATTAGTTGACCCAAAGATAATGCCATCAACATAAACTTGAACTAACATCAAGTCCTTCCTTATTCTTTCAATGAAGAGTGTATTGTCAATAGTACCTTTTTTGTAACCATATTGAACTAGGTATTGTGAAAGTATCTCATATGACTTCCTTGGAACTTTATGCAACCCATAGAGAGCTTTATCAAGCTTGTAGACATGATTAGGATGATCTGGATCTACAAAGCCAGGTTGTTAGTTAACATACACTTTTCATCTATCACCCCATATATAAAAAACACTTGACATCAAGTTGGTAGACCTTAAAATCCTTGGATGTAACAAAATCAAGGAATATCATTACAGCTTCAAGTCTTGCTACAGGAGCAAAGGCATCTGTGTAGTCCATCCCTTATTCTTGAGTGTACCCTTGGACTACTAGTCTCGCCTTGTTATAGATAACAAACCTTCTATCATCTTTCTTGTTCCTGAATACCCATTTTATACCTAATGACATCTTCCTAGGAGGAAGAGGAATAGGTTCCAAACACCCTGTATTTTGAATTGAAGTTGTTCCTCCTGCATTGTTTCAATCTAGATTCCATCTTTCAAAGCTTCATCAACTTTCTTTGGCTCAATATAGGATAAGATGCAAGAGTGCAGACAAACATTTTTATCGTGGGTTTGTCCTTTTATTCTTACCCTAGTCTCAACATCTCTAATGATGTTTGTTTTAAGATGTGACTTATGGATTCTTAGTTGAGGGATCACAGGTAGTTGATCTGATAGATCTAAATTAGAGAAATTTAGATCTGGTGATTGAGTATCACCTACCATATCAGCATATGCATCAAGTCTGACTTGATCCAGAGAGTGTGTAACATCATTGTTGTTGTCTTCAGTAGCGTCATGAAATTCTTGATCACTTTCACCATCTTCATCTCCTCCTGCATTTGAAATCCTTTCATTTAAGTTTTGTGCCTTATTTCTAGAAATGGTTGGGATGTATCAACTAAAGAATTTATCATAGTTGGGTTCATAGGATTTCCACTTGTAGGGTGTGTTACCACTGGTGCTGAACAAATTTGAATATTTGGTTTTTACAGCTAAGATCTTGGATCAAGATCTGCTATAGACATCTTACCTGTTGTTGTTGAAACATCTTCACAATATTTGTTAAAATAGGTGGTAACTAAATCAAGATTAAATAGCCGATCAGAACCAAAACCTTTCATACTTGAAGTGTGTTCATTGAAGATAACATTGGCTGACTCCTCAACTACTCTAGTTCTGAGATTGTATATTCTCTAAGCTTGGCTATATGATCTTTGGTATTCAAGATAGTGCATGGACATCTAAGTAATCTAAGGAAACCAATGAATGGTCTCCTTTTGTGCCACAGTTCATAAGGTATCTTATCATGAAATTTGACTACTAAAACTCTATTATGCACATAGTAGGCAGTGTTGACTGCCCTTGCGCAGAAGGTGATGGGCAGTTTAGAGTTAGAGCGCATGGTTCTTGGAGCCTCAATAGGTGTCCTATTTCTCCTTTTATCAACACCATTTTGTTGAGGATTTCTAGGAGCACTATATTGTCTTAAAATACCCTTTTCATCATAAATGAATCAAAGATTTGGTTCTTCAATTCAGTTCCTTGAACACATATTATGATTTTAACCTTATGATCACACTGATTCTCAATTTTTAGAATAAAGGATTTCAAGATTTTAGGGGTCTCATCCATACTTCAAAGAAATAAGACCTAAGTATATCTAGTGAAATCATTATGATCACAAGACAGTGTGGAGTTCTTCCTAAACTCAAAGATATCCATATGTAATAAGCGTAGGGGAGTAGTGATGGAGTTTATTTTCTTTGGCCCGTATGACACTTTGTGTTGCTTTTCTTTTAGACATGCAACACAATGGTCATCACTTGTAAACTCTTTCTTTGGCATTCCAATTACTAAATAATTCTTAATCAGTTTGATCATGTTCTTAAAGTTTACATGGCATATTCTTTTATGCCAAAGAAAAGACTCATCCCTATTGGCTTTAGATAGAAAGCAAGAAACTTCTCTTGATGGGGAGGTTTCTTGCAAATCTGTCTTAAACATGTTCCCTTTCCCGGGGGCTATGTGCAAGATATGCTCTTGAGGAATGAGATACACTCAAAAGATTGTACCAAGCTCTTTGACAAAGTTTACCTTCTCAATGTTAAGCTTACCATTTGTGACTTTATCCCTTACAGTAATGTAACCACCTGATTCACCTTCGAAAGCAACTAGCCCTCCATCAATTTTTTAAAGTCTTAAAGTAAAGATCCGTTGCCAATCATGTCCCTCGAACAACCACTATCAATGCTTCATACATTTGTTTGGTCTTCAGTTGTTTCTGCACATGAAAAGAGATGATTAGTTATATTTCAAAACCCAAGCCTTGCTGGTCTTGGGCTTATCAAGATGAACTGAAGATAGTTCAATATTTATTGATCCTATATGAAAGCTTTGAGGATCCTTGGTTGTTGTTAATGAATAAATTGTAGTCACATGACATTCCTTCATCTTCCACTCCATCTTTGTAACATTAGACTTGGCCTTCAAATCTTCAGAAGTTTTTATGACTTTGGAAGTTTTTAGAGATTGAACCTTCAAAAGCTTTTGCATCCACTGCAGCAGACTTTAGTGCTTTGGAAGCATTCCTTACTTCCAAGACCAAACTTGCTTCCGAAGACATTTTTTCACCTATCTTCTTTTGGTTCACCTTGGAGCTTTCGAAGGAAAAATATTTTCCTTCCGAAGTTATTTCTTCTTCTTCTCAAAAGTTTTCTTCTTGTTCATGTGGATGGTACTCTTAGGATTGTGAATACAATCCTTAGCATAATGAGTTGTACCACCACATATGATACATTCCTTGGACTTCCTTCTAAGAGTCTTGTTCTAAGGAGAAGGTTGATCTTGATCTCTTTCTAGCTCCTTCTTTATCATTTTAGATGATGCAACATGCTTCACAGGGTAAAGATTGCCTTTGGAGTTGGATGGTCCAGCCTGTGCAGTAGTGGTGCACATTGGTTTAACCTTCTTCTTCTGACTTGAATGGCTTAGACTTGAACTAGGACCGCTGGTACAAGAGTCCTTTGTTAAGTCCCCAGTCTTCCTCATCTCAAACCCAGTAGAGATGAAAACTTGTTTTTGCTTAGGTGGAAGGTAGGCTTGATCTGTTGCACTTTCTTTGATCTTCTTTTAGCAGCCCTAATCAAGTTCTTTCTAGCAAACTTAGCCACCCAAGTCATTTATTCTCTCCAGGAATATAGTGACCCTTCTTAGAATAAACCTCTTCACTCACTTTTGGTTCATCCTTCACTATATCCTCTTCATCTTCATCTTCTTCTTTAATAGGATCAATGAGAGGTAGCTCATCTTCATAAGTTCCACACCTTAGTTCTCTGACTGATAGTAATATGTGAGGATGAGCTATTTCACTTGATCCCAGTTCCTGCCTATTCTGATAATAAATGTTTTTGCATGCAAGGATGAATATATGATGTCCTTGAAGGTTTCCTCTTCAAGAACACATTTTTCTATCATGGCTTTGCTGATCACAAGCTCAGCCTGGCATTCAATCAAATTGGTAACAAGATCCTTGATCTAAGTCCTGTAGTTTGTGTGCTCATGTTTTAGAGTAGAAATTGTTTTCTTTAAATCTTCTATTTTAAGCTTGTAGTCATTTTTAGCTCTTTTAAAATCAGCATTTAAATGTTCTAGGACTCAAGATCAGAGTTATAGGACCTGCACATGTTTACTTTAGCAATGCATTTAGGAGTACAAAGATGTTCCAAAACCTTAGTTTTATCATGATCTGCCATCAGGGCTTGGTTTGGTGAGACATCTTCTACCTAAAAGCTCTAGTCAAAGCCTCTTTCTTCAACAGCAACTGCAGCTTGCTGCTTTGGTTGGTTGGGCTTCTTAATTCTTGGAGCTATATGAGTGTAGTTTATCCTTAACTGTGTTTGGCAACCATTTGTTCTTGGTGCCTTACACTCCCTAGCAATGTGGCTTATCTGGTTACAGTTGTAACACTTTACTTTGCTTCCATCCAGTCCTAACTTTCCATTGGACATATTGATAGGAAACTTCCTCCATATCCTCTTATAGAACTTCTTGGCTCTTTGAGTGAGGAGAGCCATCTGCTGGACTATCTCCATGTACTCCAAATCATCTGGATGGACGCAGGCCAAGTCGTCAAGCGTGAAGAGAAAGTTTCCAGAACTTTCATTTAAAGACACAAAGGCTTGAGAAGAGCTGAGCTCTTGGAATGGGCTTACTCGAGTGTAGCTCTCCCTTACTGTCTCCAGGAAGGTGATGAAAGGACCCTTTTGGTGAGTTTTCAGGGTAGCAGATATGATGATATGGTGGTTCTCTATTATCCCTTTCAGGCATATGAAGGGCTGAACTCTTTTGGGTGCTGGATGAGTTGTGAGATGGGTTTTCCATATTCATCTCCATTTGGTAACCGCTCATGATACCATACAGCTCAGTGAGAGTTAGGGTAGCGAGGTTCTCAGTTCTTTTGAAGGCCATACAATACTGTGTCCATTCTCTAGGAAGAGAGAACATGAACTTCATCACTATGTCCATATTCTCAAGTTTTACTCTAATATCCATCAGAGTATCTACGATCACAACATACCTGAAGTATTATTGAGTCATAGTTTCACCTATCTTGTAGGTGAAGTTTTCAAACTGCTACTTCATGATGTCTTTCTTGTTTTCCTTGGGTTCCTCAGATCCTTCATATATCGGTTTCAGTGCTGCTCAGAGTTCTTTTGCAGTCTTGCACTTTTTAAAGCCTATATAGATGGAGTTAGGAATAGCATTTTGAAGAGCGCTCATGGCTTTTTGATAAACATCTATTTTCTTCCAGTCTTCTTCAGAATAAGCAACCACTTCCTTTGGTATCATCCCACCTTGAGCAATTGCTAAAGTTGTACTTGGGATGTGAGGTCCTGAGACTACATATCTCCACATCCTACTATCTTGAGACTTGATGAAGCCTTCCATCCTCATGAACCAAGTATCAAAGTCATGAGGAGTAATAAATGGAGACTTAGTCATGATGTCGATTTCCATATCAGCTTTAGTTAGAGCTGCTATTTAAGCAAGTAAGTGTTTGTGAAACTGAAGTGTGATTTAAGATGGTGAGATCTTACAATCAAGAGCCTAAGAATCTATGATACCAATTACAGGACCGGTTATGGTTCAGTAACAGTTTCATAGTTAGAGAAGATCATACTTGCTAGATCAAATAGAGAACCAAGCAAAGAAAAAATGAACCAAAGATAAGAACACTCATGGAAACAAAGACTAGTTTTCAAGGATGATGTATATTGCTCTCAAGTATTTTACAATTGTTATAATGCTTATTCCTAAGATAGGTTCTATGAGATACTTTATACTACAACCTACGGTCGACCATACTTTGAATGCCAGCTAGACACTAATCTAGACAACAAGATCAATGTAAAGTCACATGTAGATTGTCTTTGACATGCGACAATTACATGCACATTGCATCCTATTGTATTATAAAAATGATAAAAGTACAAGAGTGGAAAGTTACAAACGCAGACATCATAATGTACAGTTGACAAAAGTATGGAGATAATCACCAACTTGTATAAGTTGGTGAGTCTTTTGAGCTGGCAGCCGAAAGATCTTCAGCTTTTGTCAAAAGTACGTCGGGGACACATGTCTTCTAATTTTTTAGAAGAAATCAATCTTCAAGCTTTGAAAGACTTCACTTTTGGCTTCAAAAGATTTTTGTCTTTGGCTTCAGAAGATTTGACACTTAGTAAATTTTCTTTGTGCCTGGTCAAATTTTTCGAAGTAACTTCCTGGTAATTTAGTTGCATGCTTAGAGATGTTTGGTTAGCTTCAGCCTTTAAGATTGACTCTTACAAAGTTGGTGGTCACAAAACTGTTCGGCAGTCAAGTCTCTCAAGTACCGATTCCAGAGAAAAATCATCACCACTTTAAGATCTACCGAATAAGTCAGCAGTTGTTGACCAAAAAAAAAGACGAAGACTTTCGAGAAACCTTCACCATCTCCAAAAGCTTCACAGGGTCACCATAAAAATGATGATGTTAAAAGATCAAGAAAAGTCAAAAGAAGAGCCCGAAAACTAAAGACATTTGTCGAATCCTTATGACCCAAAACGAACACTTACCCCTTCAGCATTTACCATTGATATAAAATTGCTGAAAACTGGAAGAACCAAGACTAAACAGCCTTGGGTCCACATTCATCGCTAACCAGTTTGTTTATGTGCAGGATCATCCTCGGACCAAAACTAACTTGTGGATTGTGGATAGTGGATGCTCCCAACATATAAGAAGTGATAGATCTGCCTGCTGAATTTAGAACCTTTTGATGGTGGATCTGCTGCTTTTACAAGTGATACAAAAGGATGTTACATTACTGGCAGAGGTACAGTCAGCAATGGCAAGGTAAGCTTTGACAATGTGAACTATATGAAAGTGTTAAACTATTAGTTACTGAGTGTGTCTCAGTTGTGTGATCAAAAGTATAATACTCTTTTCATAGAGCATGAATGCATTGTCCAATCTCAAGGGTTTGAAATTCCAAACGAAAAAATACTTTTCAAAGCTCCCAAGAAGGACAATATGTACATGCTCAACATGTAGAATGCATCACCTTCGAGAAATGTTTCCTGTTTTTTTCCAAAGCTTCTTTTAATTAGTACTCCCTTTGGCACCAAAGATTGGCACATGTAAATCTAAAAAACATGAGCACACTAGTTTGGAATGTGTTAGTCATAAGACTAGCGTACAAAGAGTTTGCATGTGCTGCCCATTAGGTTGCTTGTCAAAAGGGAAAGCAACACAAATCTTCTTATAAGTCCAAAGAAAATAATTTACTCGTAACTCCTTTAAATCTACTGTATATTGATTTATTTGAACTAACAGGTGTAAAGAGTTTGGGAGGAAAATCATATTGCTTAGTAATAATAGATGATTTTACTAGATTCACTTGGGTTTTCTTTTAGAAATTAAAGATGAAACTACTAATATTTAAAAATAATTTATCTTTAAAATTGAGAACCAAATTGATCAAAAGGTGAAAATAATTAGATGTGATCAGGGTATCAATTTCAAAAACCACACCCTTGATTATTTCTTTGAATCCAAAGGAATTGCAAGGTAATATAGTAGTCCTAGAACTCCTCTAATAAAACAGAGTTGATAAGAGAAGAAATATGACTCTTATTGAGGCCGCAAGGACCATGTTGTCGAATTCCAAACTTATTATAACCTTCTGGGCTGAAGCAATCAACATTAAGTGCGATGTTCAAAATAGAGTGTTGATAGTCAAGACACATGAAAAAACCTCTTATGATTTTTGGCATAAGATAATACCATTCATAGGGTTTCTTAGACCTTTTGGATGTCAATACACCCTTCTTAATACCAAGATTCATTTATCCCAGTTTATTAAGAAATCAGTAGGTGGGTTCTTTGTTAGATACTCATCACAAGATAAGGCTTACAGAGTATACAATAAAGTTTATCACACTATTGACAAATTTGAAAATATCACGTGTAAGCCGGTAATTCTCAAAATCTACTTAATGTGTGATAATGGCATGCTTGGCTTTGCTAAACTTTATACGACTTAATATATGCATATTAAGTGAAAAAGAATGTTATAGAATGTAATATTTTTAAGATTTGTATGGATATTAACTTGAAGTTAGGGTTTTCACATACTCCCCATCTTAGAAGAATTTCGACCTGAAATTTTTTTTGCATCTTGAACTAAGACTTCATCGAATAGAAAGGGGTACTTTCTATTCATTTGATTTTCTCATTCCCAAGTGAATTTGGAACAATGTTTTGAGATCCATCATACTTTTACTAGTTTAATGCGACATGATCTAAGCTTTTGGACTTTCCTATCGCCGATACTGATTGGCTCTTTAATGAAGTGAATCTTATCATCAGTGTGAATTTTATCCAATGGTATAATGAGTGTCTCGCTAGATAAGCATCTCGTCAGGTTGAATACGTGATAGGTGTCATGTATACTACTAAGTTCATGTCGTAATTTAAGCTTATAAGCTATCGAACCAACAATTGCCATAATCTCATATGATCAGACATACCTAGGATTGAGCTTGCCACACGTGCTAAATCTAGAAACACCCTTCCACCATGCAACTTTTGAAAGAACCCGGTCTCCAACTTGAAATTCTAGCGATTAAGTCTGACATTGACATTTCTCTTTTGTCGGTCTATGGTTGCTTTCAGTCCTTCTTTAATCCCAAAGTTATTTTCATTAGTTTATTGAATTACCTCGGGACTTGTTAATTGTCCTTCACCTAACTTCGCACAACATAGTGGCGAGCGACACTTACAACCATATAACGCTCCAAATAGGTTTGCTTTGATACTGATGTGATAATTATTATTCTATATAAATTAGGCAAGGGTAGGTGAGGATCCAAGTTCCCTCCAAATTCAATCACACAAGCACAAAACATATCTTCTATGGTTGGGATAATCCTTTCACTTTAATCATATGTTTGCGGGAGATATGTCGGTGATCATATCTAGGCACGTGCCTGAATCTTATTGTAATAATTATCACTCTGGATATGATAATCCATCTCTATAAGAGATAATAAATATTAGCACTTCAAGTTTTGCCATATTGTCCTTAATGTATACTTTTGTAAGATTTTCTATTTTGTCAGTTTCTTTTACAGGGAGAAAATGTGCTGATTTTTTCATTTGATTGAAAATTACCCAGATAGTGTAATACCATATGATATTGTGGTAAATTGCATGATGAAATCCATAGAAAATTTTTCCCATTTTCACTATGGTATATCAGGTTGTTGAGACAATCATGATGGTTTTTGGGTATTATCTCTTAACTTTGGAACAAGTTACACACTTACTGACATAAGTGACAATGTATCTTTTAATATTGGGCCACCAATAAAATTTCTTGATGTATTTATACATCCTATCAGTTCTTGGGTAGATCGAGTATCTAAATTTGTGAGCTTCACCCAAAACTAGCTCATATTAATCACTAGTACTCAGCACCCAATTTCCAAATTTTATTCATGAAGTTAAGTGTCTCATTGGATTTCGGTTCTAATTAATTGACCATACCATGCACGACTTCATTCTTTAGGTCATCTTCCTTGAGTTCTTCCCATTTGACATTTTGAATGTAAGTAGCGAGACTCGTCAGAATAGCCGTTCCTAATGCATGCACACATACGATTTTAACTCTTTCCTTTCGTCTAAAGGAATCTGCTACTATGTTTTCCTTCCTAAAGTGGTACTTGATATTGTGATTACAATCTTGTAACAACTCAACCCAAGGATGTTATGTCAAGTTCAACTCCTTTGAAATATACCGAGGCTCTTATGCTCGCTATAAATGGTTCATTTTGTATCGTAATGCTAATTCCTCAAAGTTTTAAGTGCAAATACCATAACTCCCAACACCAAGTCATGAGTTATGTAGTTTTTCTTATCAACTTTTAGCTTTCAAGATAGATAAACTATGACTCTATCTTTTTTCATCAATACATAACCAAGACCTTTGTGTGATGCATCGCGATACACAAAAATTTATTGGTTCCATAGGGGAGGAATACGATCGCTGCATTACATAACTTCTATTTAGTAACTAAAATGTTGACTCTTATTTGTCTCCCAATCAAATTTCTTGACTTTCTAGGTTAATGCGGTCAATAGCTGAACAGTCTTGGAGATATTCTCCATAGAACATCGATAGTAGCTAGCCAAACCTAGGAATTAACATACTTTTGTTGGACATTTTTTTGCTTCCTAGTTCTTGATTGCCTTAATTTTGGACATATCCACGTGTATACCTTTCTCATTGATGATGTGTCTAAGAAAATTCATCTGTCAGATCCAAAATTTACACTTAAATAATTTGGCATACAATATCTCGTTTCTAAGTAATTCTAAAACTAATTTCAAATGATATTCAGGATCTTCCTTGGTTCATGAGCATATCAAAATATCACTGATAAAAGTACTCACAAATTTATGCAGATAAGGTTTACATACGAAGTTCATGGGATCCATGAATACGGCCGACACATTTGTCAAGCCAAAAGGCGTGACTAGGAACTTGTAATGGCTGCAACAAGTCCTAAATAGGGCCTTTATTATATCTTGCTCTTGGTTTCTCAATTGGTGGTAAACCGAACACAGTTCGATCCTTGAATGGAAACTAGTACCTTGAAGTTGATCGAATAAATCATCAATCCTTGGAAGTGGATATTGGCTCTTGATAGTTATCTCGTTCAATTCCTGATAGTTGATCCACATCCTAAAGGTTCCATATTTCTTCCTCACGAATAAGACTACGCATTGTGCCTTTCCTAAAGGCTACTATGATGGTCTTCACGTCAAGTGGTAGTCAACACCTTCGTATAGCGATGACTCGACAACCATGTTGATTACGTACGCTTGCCTCATTGTCTTAGGGGGCTATAACAAGCATCACCTATTATGTTTTATAATGCCTTGATGTAACGAACATCCTACCATGGTCTTGAGCCTTTCAAGTTAAAGGTTAAGGGTCTACTTGAACCTTAATTCACTAAAACCAAGGGCTCTGATACTAACCTGCCACACCCCAATCAATGGGTACGACCTGTTGTATCAATTACAAAACAATATATAGTGGAAGACTTAAGTTTTAAGACCACAAACTAGATTAAACTAAAACTTTAATAGTACATATGTAAACCATGCATCCCTTATGTTACACACAATGAAAACTTAAGCTACACCTACTTATCTAGGTATTTTAACCCATTAGCTATCTAATATTTGATGATCTTATTCAACTATAACCATTAAGTCTGTTTGACCTAGCTAGTGCCTCATGGTACCTCCTATCCTACATCACAAGCTAAAATAAATCAAAATTAACATTGTTGGGTAGTCATAACCAATGACACTAAAACAGTTAGCATTATAACGATATAGCTAGTAAATGATTTATCAAATGAAATCTCATTAACATCCTCACATATAGGAAAGTGTCCTTCATCATATATGCCGCTCCAGGATTCAAAAATGATGGTGGGTAGTGTCACACCCCTTCTGTTATCGAAAATAAAAAGATGCGATAGATGAGACCATCATAACATATTAGGGTCTAAGAGAATCACCAAAGGCATTCTCTGTTAACAGATCATGACATCACCCCACATCAGAGCGAGTGCCAAGTAAAGTCAATCCCATAACATCATACCATTATGAACCAATAAACTAAAAGTTCTAAACCGGAATGAACAAGTACAAACACAATTGAAACCATATATAAGTCTAACAAATGAACATAACCTAAAACCTAAAATCAAATAGTCCAAAAATTGTTTATTGCTCTTGTAGGAGTAGTCTTATCTATAGCCCATAGTCTAAGTACTTTTGCATTATTATATGCCAAGACATGCCCTAGAAGGTCAACATGCTTTCGTGAGTTCACAAGTTTATACGTACAAAATCAATTTCCATGTAAGTCGGGTACAAAATAAGTTTGTGTAGGAGAACATATAAGTCATAGACACCATCAAAAGCTCATGACTAATCCTAGTCCAAAAAATCAGATTATATTCATCCAAAAGCATAAACAGGCCATGTCAATCTTAACTAGCATTATCGACAATAAAGGGGGGATGTTAACCCGTTAGTACAAACAATATCTTTCCATGACAGTCCAATCCAAATCTAAAATAAGCACATATACTCATAAAGAGAATCTAGACTCTATTCTATGACTCAACCACATACAGTGGTCTGATCTATATTTCAAAAAACGTTAAGAATTTTTTCTCTGGGAAAAATATATAAAAAGCGTCCATGATTCTCACTTCGATGATAGCACAATCAGAAGTCCACAACAAGTATAGCAAGTAACTATAGATAACAAAACAAAATAGGATGACTAAAGGTCAAGAGGACTATTTGGGTCTAATCCTCGTAATCCAGTCATTAATGTCCATCTATATACTTATTTTGATAGGAAATTTATTCTTTTAGTATTTTGAGTCCAAGGTCCTTCAGTTCTCCAATCCTGTTTTATTTTAATCTCCAAATTTGTAATCTGTACTTTTGCTATTTTCGTCGCGTATTGTACATGCGTTAGTCCAAGTTTAATGATTAATCAATATTAAATTTTCTTATCCTTATATGTCTTAAAATATTTCTTTGATTCCAATTATTAACTTAGTTTAGTTAATTAGTCCCAAATCTTAACATTTGAGTTTGAAAAAATATTTTAACTTGTAAACCTAATCATGCACTGATCTCGCGTAGCCTGCTTGGAGGTTGAAATGATAATGAAACATCGCGTATTAGGAACCATTTGGAAAATTATAACCTTAAACTAAATTACAGAAAACGAAACACCTCAATTGGACAAATTATGATGGAGATATGACTTTCTGAACGTAGACCACTATTCAGTCCGAATTTTATCAGGTGTAACCTTCAATTTGTTTATTGTGTTTAAAGGAGAAAACAATGTCGGATTAACACGAGACCACTTGGGTTTGTTAGAGGACTCTTTGAGCTTAGTTTTCACATGAATTATAACCCATTTGGACTCTATATGACCAAGTTATGACATGTAAAAAAATGACCATTTTTTTCTAGACAGCGAGCTATCGAAAATCTAATATTTGTCATTTACATTCCAAAACCATAAATTTTACTATTATTGACCTAAGACTTAAACCAATGTTTATTCCATAAATAATTTACCTATCAACTAACTTAGACTAATAGTTTATCATAGATTTAGTTTCTATTCGTGTTTCTAGTCAATTATCACATAAATCCAATTCCTAATGCGCTTATTAATCAGCGAATGTTGTTTATTGTATTTAACAAAAATGTTTTGTTCCAAGGTGTCCATTAATACAGAAGATTATAAATCAAAAATCAACAAATCTAAAGAACACAACAATAACATAAACTAGGGTTTTACCGCCTTAATGATCCAACTCCCAAAACAGACAGTCCTTCAAGATCCAAAGCACAATACCAAGAACACAAGATTATTATATGATGATTTAGATGTTAGATGATGAAAATCATCAAAAAAATGTATCAATAAGAACTAAATCATCAACAGACAAGTTTTCTTACTAGTAAAAGTGTGGATGATCAAAAACTTATTCAAAATCCAATCTTGAACATAAGAACAAAACCAAAATCAAATATATTGAAGGAGATGATGATGATGACTAAGATAAAGATAATTTTTATTATGGTGGCAATAGTTTGTAAGTTGAGAGAAACTTGTGTGGAAATCCACAAAACAATTAAAAACAAAACAAGAGGGAGAGCCTGTTGTTATTCTTAGTCGTAAATGGAAAGGTGCAAGGGCCCCGGTATTGGATTAGATGAGGCTGGTGCAAACTGAAGATCTTCTGAAGACTATAGTATGAAGAGCTTCCGAAGGAAAACTAAGCCTTCCGATGACTAAGTAGTTCTCCTTCCGAAGTAATCAACTTAGAAGAACCAAGGCAAAGCCTTCCAAAGAATGAAGTCCTAAAGACTTGCAAAAGACTCGGAAGAAGTTGATTCTTCTGAAGTATAATTGGCCTCGGAAGAACTTATTCTTCCGAATCTAGTTTACCTTCGAAAGAATCAACTATGAACCAGTGGACATAAATATAGTTTGACTGACACATGCTGTCAAGTCGGATATGTTACGTGGCGTTTTCCTATGCCCATGTAGTTAACCATACTTTATTCCACTGTTCATCTTTTATCAGTTACTACAGTTACCAACTTTAGTAGGTAACAAAAGGTAAGTCATGGACCTGTCATGACTACCTAATCTAGGATAGTATTTTATCTTAGATACTTTACTTTTAGCAATGTAGTATTTGTTTAGATGTAAGTTCCAGCTGGTTTTCTAAGTATAACTAGCTGTAGATAGTAGTATATATAGTTTCTCAATGTAACTCATTATGTATGCTTTGTAAGAGTCTTGTAATACTGAGTTGAGAAGTAATATATAAAAGTATCTTAAAAAACCATTTTTTGTGTTCATTAACTTAGTATATTATCATCAACTTAGTTAGAGATTTATTTCATCAAACGAGTGAGACATAGTGAATTTGTGAGGAAAATATTATGTTGAACAGATCTCTCCTACAAAAATTTCAACATTTTAATGGAGGTCCTGTTCAATTTAGAGGTGAAGCTGGAGGATACATTTCTTGTAAAGGTATTGTATCCAATGGTAAGTTAAAAGTGGACAAATTACGCTTTGTCAAATAGCTTGAACACAAAATCTTGAGTGTTTCTCGTTTCTATGATCAGAAGCACCAAATGCTCTTCACAGAACATGAGTGCATAATCCTCAAACCCGGGATGACAATTACTCAAGAATTGGTGCTTCTTAGATCTCCCAGGAGAGTGGATATGTACAAGCTGGATATGAATAATGCTTCCTCACTAGGTGAAGAATCATGCCTTATTTCCAAAGCTAATAGTGATGAGTCAACTCTTTGACATAAAAGAATGTGTCGTGTTAATTTTAAAACCATGAATAAGCTGGTTAAAAATAACTTGGTACATGGTGTGCCTAAAAATGAGTTTTTCTATAAAGACAATTGTGTAGCTTGTCTAAAAGGGAAACAACATAAGGCATCCTACAAAGTCAAAGAAGTTAATTCCATCACCACTCCATTACACTTATTGCACATGGATCTATATGGTTCCGCAAGTATAATGAGCATTGGAAGGAAATCATATTGGCTTGTGATAGTTAATGGTTTTACACGATTCACATGGGTATTTTTTTTAAGAACTAAAGATGAAACTCCTGAAATATTAAAATCTTTTATTCTTAAAATAGAAAATCAAATTGATCACAAAGTAAAAAAAATCAGAAGTGATCAAGGGACTAAGTTTAAGAATCAAGTTCTTGACTCATTCTGTAACTCAAAAGGGATTACCAGACAATACAGTGCTCCTAGAACTCCTCAATAGAATGTTGTTGTTGAGAGGATGAATAGGACACTTATTGAGGCTGCAAGAACTATGTTAGTTGATTTAAAGTTGCCTCTAACTTTCTGGGTAGAGGCAGTCAGTATTGCATGTTATGTGCAGAACAAGGTTCCTGTTGTTAAGCCACATGAAAAAACCCCTTATGAGCTATGGAACAAGAGGCCACCGTTCATTTTCTTTCTAAGGTGCTTTGGCAGCAGGTGTACCATACTTAACACAAAAGATAATTTGGCAAAATTTGCTGAAAAATCGGATGATGCTATCTTTGTTGGATACTCTTCAAGCTCTAAAGCCTATAGAGTATACAACATTAAGAATCAACAATTTGAGGAATCATCCAATATTGTTGTAAATGAGCACACACCTTGTGTTAAGGGGAATGGCCCTGACCATATCTTTGACTTAGAAATGTTTCCCAACTATTATAAACCATCTTATGAGAATGTTTCAGCTGGAACAGGAACTTAAAACAACTCCTCTGATGATCAACTGTTTGAGTTACCCATACCTATTCTAATTTCTCCAAGAAGACATGAAGATCAAGCTCCTACTACTGCAAGTCCTGAAAGTTTGAACATCACAGGAAACAGTGGAGCTTCAACAAGTTGTCAGTCAGTTAAGCCTCAGAACTCATCAGCTGACGATTCTAATTCTTAACACTAGGCTGATGAAGATAGTAATCTGGAGGAACAAGCAACTATTAATACTACTTCATAGCAAAACACCATTGATACTGTCAGTCATTCAGTCAATCAGTCCTTATTGAATGAGTGTGAGAGATCAACTAGGACCAACGTTCACAATCGTGATCAAAACTTTTCAAACTTGGATCTATCTATGCAACTAGAAGTATTTATTAGACTCAGGATTCACAACACTCATCCAATTAAAACATTATTGGGGATGTCTCAGAAGTTGTGAGAACAAGAAGTCAGACCCATAATGGGAATATCTGCTTGTACTCATGCTTTCTCTCTCAAATGGAACCCAAAAAGGTGGAATACTTGTGAAATACTTGTGAAAATATGTCTTATCAAAATTGTGTATTTACAATCTAAGCCCTGTTAAAAAAGGTTTTCTCCCAAATTTTCTAAGTATAAATTCTTCCGAAGAGAAATTTATACACGAAGACATCCTTATTTGTCTTCCGAAGGAAAATTTCTCTACACAAGTATTCTCTTCCGAAGAGTTTTTAGCCTAGAAGACTATTTGATCAAAGATCAAATTTCCTTCTAAAGGCTGCTAACTTCTTCACTCGGAAGAACACTTTACTCTCGAAAGGAAATTTGTCCATACTTTGCTTCGGAAGGAAAAGTGGCTTCAGAAGGCAATTAGGAAAGAGAAATAGAAGTGTTCCCTCGGAAGCAATTTTAATCTTGGAAGAAAACTTTACTGTGTAACGGAAATCTTTGGGCCCCACTCTACAAAAAGTAAGATTTTATTGATGATTGTCAGAATATTTTAAAAGGTCTTTCTTATCGCCGCTGTCAAATCGGAACCCAAAACATCCTTTCACCTTATCGGTTTGATTTTTCATCTTATCGGTTTGATTTCTCACCACCATTTAAATATTTCTGACCTTCTTTCATTATCTTCTTTACCACTGAAAATCCCTAAAATATCCATTGTCATTTTCACTCATTCTCAAATTACTACTCTCAAACTCCTTCAAATAGTATCTTCACCAAACAATGGCCTTCAATCCCGAGCACAACTAGGTCGCCATCCTTGACTCTTCCATGGATGATGAATTTGCCTCAGTCATTCAATTCCTAACCCAATTAGCATATTTTACTATCTGACCGTTAACCCCACCATTTACTCAAACCATATGGCCAAATTCTGGGCCAATGGTCAAAACGACATGCTTAACGGTCAAAGGGTTATCTGGTCAAGAGTATGCGGATAGGAGTGTTGATACATGTGTACCTAGTTTAGGAGCTCAATGTAAAATGCCTTTCATGTCTTACATATATGTAATTGAATGGGTATGAATCAAATACAATATGTGGTTGATGCTTATAATGATTAATATTTCATTGTTTATTGTTTGATAATGCATATTGAACTAACTATATAGGTTTGTGGTTGTTTACATAATTCTTAGTCAAATATGGTTGAGAAACATGTTTAAACTTAATCGTGTGAAGTTCTCATATGAATGGACCATGCTAATGGACCATACGCATGAACACTTCATGCTAATTGACCAGTCGCACGACTGAACCAGGAGACTGGATCAGTCGCACGATTGTGACATAAGATTGACTCAGTCGCACGACTGGACCTTCAGTCGTGCGGATGGATCAACCGCATGCTTCAGTCGCACGACTGAACCATGCAAATGGTTCAGTCGTACGAATGGAAAACCCTAACCTATAAATACCACTTAATTCGTGGAAAAACATGAGAATTTGAATACCTACGCACATAATCGTACCCTAGCCGTCCAGAGACTAAAAACCAGTTCCAAGTTCATAGATCACAGTTGATCGTTCTCTAATCGTTCATAACGTTTCATTAATCGTTAGATTAATCTTAACTGTTTTTTCCCTGATTGGATCACCAATCAAATAGGATTCCGCACTATTTGAGTTGGTATACGCGCAGAATCAATTAGTACTCCATACGTACACGGTCCTAACAAGTGCTATCAGAGCTTTGGCTCTTGATTTTGCATGTGATTCGATCGATTTGGTGTAAAAATCACGTTTTTTCACTCAAAAACACCATCTTTTTTGGTTAAAACAGTGTTTTCGACGTCTCCAGATCAAAAAGTTCACGTTTTTTGGATTACGGCAGATTAGGGTTTGTAAAAATTCGTGTTTGTGTGTCAAAATATCCAAAACCCTTGAATTTTTCAAAACAGCAGCCTTCAGTCACACGAATAGCTCATTCGTACGATTGAACTCATTCACACACTTCATTCGTACGACTGAACAGCTCGAGTCATTTGAGTCCATTCGTCTAGTTCATACGCATGACCGAATCCAATCGCACGATTGAATTCATTTGCACCCTTCATTCGCTCGAGTGAACCATCCGTATAGTCCATTCATACGATTGAAATTGTTCTGTTCTCCAAGTCTCAAGTTTATACAAATGGAAGATCAGTACTCAGCTTTCACTGCCGGAAGGGATTCATGGATCCAGAATCTATTGCTTCTGGAAAACGAAGTTGGTAATCACAATAAGCCCCCTAAGCTCATAACGTTAGACGATTACCCATAATGGAAGCAAAGGTTTGAGATATACTTAAATGGAGTTGATCCTAATCTATGGGAATCAATCGAGACTGGGTATAGCATGCCGGTTGGTGCTGATGGAGTAAAACTTACCTTG